>CM045738.1:45469796-45507296 GCA_024760905.1 Plotosus lineatus
GTATTGTTCAGATCCTTTTTGAAAGCTCATTGGGAGCTGGATCTCAAGTCCCGCTGTCTGTTTGTTTTCTCTGAGTGCTTCGCCAAGCCTTTGCTTGTCACTTACTTGGTCCTCATTTGGACCTGACCCGTCATCTTTGCCGAGTGTCCCAATTCTCATATTTATGCGTCGAGGACCGAAGATCGAGGATCCGAGAGGACCTTCTCAGAAGACCTGCACACAAACTCCATTAATGCAGCACATCAGCTGTGCCGCCATCATAAAAGCAGCACGTCAGTGGATACGACATGTCATTTTTCTTGAAAGACGTTTCCCAATTCCACACCAATCACATTGCTTCCACGGCCCTTTTCAGTGGGTGGGACTAAAACACAAAGGTGAGACACAAGTGAGGGAAACAAGTATGCAATTTAAGCGTGTTTGGGATGTACCCTTTGTACCTTTGTCATGGCGTACTTTAACACAATATGTGATGATAGCATAGAAATGGGAGTTACTACCCTGGGAGATCCCACCCACAGAACTTTACACATTATTTCTAATTCATATTCATTGTTCATTCATTTTCTGAACTGCAGCTGGTGGCAATATCGGCCCACTCTGGGTGAGGGTGGAGTGCACTCTGGATAGCTCGCCGGGCTATGACGGCTATGCAGCTCTTCTTGATGAATGTCAGCAGTGGGTCTTTTACAGCTTCTCACCCCAGACAGGGAGAGACAAGACCCGCCTTTAATAACAAAGTTTGCTGCACTGGGGGTAGATTATGCTCATGTTTCCTTCTTCTTCTTCTTCTTCTTTTCCTTTCGGCGATTCCCTTCAGGGGTCGCCACAGCAAATCATCTGCCTCCATCTCACCCTGTCCTCTGCATTTTCTTTCCAACCTCAGCATCCTACTACCAATATATTCACTATCTCTCCTCTGTACATGTCCAAACAATTTCAATCTAGCCTCTTTGACTTTGTATCTAAAACATCTTACATGTGCTGTCCCTCTGATGCACTCATTCCTGATCCTATCCATCCTTGTTAATCCAAGAGAGAAGCTCAACATTTTCATCTCTGCTGGCTCCAGCTCTGCCTCCTGTCTTTTCCTGAGTGCCACTGTTTCTAAATCATACAACATTGCTGGCCTCAACACCGTCTTGTACACTTTTCCTTTCATTCACCTCCACCTTGAATTCTTTGGTCACGCAGACAGCACACCTCACCACTGTCTTACATCTCTCATACATTTCCTGCACCACTCTAACATACTTCTCTGCCACTCCAGACTTCCTCATGCAATACCACAGTTCCTCTCTTGGCACCCTGTCATATGCTTTCTCCAGATCCACAAAGGCACAATGCAGTTCCCTCTGACATTCTCTGTACTTCTCCATTAACATCCTCAAAGCAAACACTGCATCTGTGGTGCTCTTTCTTGGCATGAAACCAAATTGTTGTTCACAAATGCTTACCTCTGCCCTTAGTCTAGCTTCCACTATTCTTTCCCATAATTTTATCGTATGGCTCATTAACTTTATCCCTCTGCATTTGCCACAACTCTGCATGTCTCCCTAGTTCTTAAAAATGGGCACCAGCACACTTCTCCTCCATCCCTCCAGCATCCTCTTACTCTCTAAGACCTTGTTGAATGTTCTTGTCAGGAAATCTACTGCTACCTCCCCAAGACACTTCCATACCTCCACCGGTATGTCATCAGGACCAACTGCCTTTCCATTCTTCATCCTCTTCTATGCCCTCCTCACTTCACCCTTACTAATCTTTGCTACTTCCTGATCCTCAACGGTCACCTCTTCTCTTTTTTCTCTCTCATTTTCCTCATTCATCAGCTCTTCAAAGTACTCTTTCCATCTTCCCAGCACATTTATGTCATCAGTCAGTACATTTCCCACTCTGTCCTTAATCACTGTAACTTGCTGCACGTCCTTCCCATCTCTATTTCTCTGCTGTGTCAACCTGTATAAATCATTTTCTCCCTTCTTACTGTCCAACCTAGCATATAAGTCATCATACGCCCTCTGTTTGGCCTTTGACACCGTTACTTTTACCTTACGCTGTGTCTCCCTGTACTCCTGTTTGCTCTCTTCGGTCCTCTCAACGTCCCACTTCTTCTTAGCTAACCTCTTCCTCTGTACACACTACTGCACTTCCCCATTCCACCACCAAGTCTCCTTGTCTACTTTCCTTCCAGAGGACACACCAAGTACTCTCCTACCTGCCTCCCTGATCACATTTGCTGTGCTTGTCCAGGCATCTGGAAGCACCTCCTGACCACCCAAAGCCATTTTCAACTCCTCCTTGAAGACAACACAACACTCTTCCTGTTTCAGCTTCCACCACTTTGTCTTCTGCTCTGCCTTTGCCTTCTTCACCTTCTTCACAATCAGCACCATCCTGCACACCACCATCCTATGCTGTTTGGTAACACTCTCACCCACTACTACTTTGCAGTCACTGACTTCCTTCAAATTACATCATCTGCACAAGATGTAGTCTACCTGTGTGCTCCTACCTCTGCTTTTATAAGTCACTCTATGCGCCTGTCTCTTCTGGAAGAAAGTATTCACCACAGCCATTTCCATCCTTTTTGCAAAATCTACAAACATCTGTCCTTCTGCGTTCCTGTCCTGGATACCAAACCTGCCCATCACTTCCTCGTCCGCACTGTTGCCTGCACCAACATGTCCATTGAAGTCTGCACCAATGACCACTCTTTCACCTCTGGGGGTACTCTGCATCACTTCATCTCACTCACTCCAGAATCTCTCCTTCTCTTCTAGCTCACATCCTGCCTGTGGGGCATAAGCACTAACAACAATGAACATCACACCTTCAATTTCTAACTTGAGACTCATCACTCTTTTCACTTCTAGAACATTCCTGACAAACCCCTCCGTCAAGATGACTCCTATTCCATTTCTCTTCCCACCCACACCATGATAAAACAGCTTAAACACTGCTCCTAAGCTTCTTGCCTTGCTACCTTTCCACCTGGACTCCTGAACACACAGTATGTCCACCTTCCTCCGCTGCATCATGTCAACAAGCTCTCTACCATTTCCTTTCATAGTTCCAACATTCAAAGTCCCTATTCTCAGTCCTAGTCTCATGCTTTTCCTCTTATCTCTCCACCTACGGACACACCTCCCACCTCTCTTTCTTCAACCAACAGTAGTCCAATTTCCACCAGCACCCTGTTGGTTAAAAGCACTGATGGCGGTCGTTGTTTACCTAGGCCTCGACCGATTCGGTATGGAGGTAATATTTGTGATTTGTACATGGAGTTTGACATTGGTTTTACGTCGGAAGCCCTTCCTGGCACAACCCTCTGCATTTATCTACGCTTTGGACCAGCGTGAGGGAGAGACACTGGCTTACCCCCAATACACGGCTGCATTTCTTTTTTTTTTTTAATGTAAAGAGAAAATTATAAATGCATGCTTGCATGCACCTCCTCTACCAATCAGTCAGGCGTATTTTATGACCATGTAGACTTTTTGTTCTGTAGACGCAGGATACACCATTGGAGGTTACGTCCTCATTTACATTTCAATTAAAAAAAAAAAAAAATCTCGAAGTTGATGATGGAGCCTCGTTTCTATCAAAAAGAGATCAAGGTTCAAGTGCGGGTCAAGACATCAATCCAGGTCAATATCTCAGTGTGTGTGTGTGTGTGTGTGTGTGTGTGTGTGTGTGTGTGTGTGTGTGTGTGTGTGTGTGTGTGTGTGTGTGTGTGTGAAAGAAATGCATGGAGCTCTGTGAGGCCTCTAGACGACACTTGGCTGTGGTTATTTGGGGATTTTGCTTAGGAGGCACAGCTAAGCACATTCCCCTTTCACTCCCTATTACACAAGGTGAAGCTTGGAACAGCACCAGCCTGCACTTACCTTTTTATTGGAGTTGGATTATTCAACACACACATACACACACACACACACACACACACACACACACACACACACACACACACACACACACACACAGACACACACAGACACACACACACACACACACACACACTGAGGATAGTTTGCTCCCTGTGGAAATGGTGATGTCATACACGGCATCCTTAATTTTTAGAGCTAATTTTATAACAGAGGTCCTGAGCAGAACTGCACGGAATTGGAACATAGACTTTGGATGGTCCTCTGTCCATGCCCCCACAGGAATCCCAATAAGGTCATAACCCCCCCCCCTCCACAAAACAAACAAACTAAAAACCTCATACAAAACCATACAGATTCATTATTAATAACAAGCTACCCCCAAAAAGAAGCTCATTCACCACTGTTCAGATTTGCACAGAATAAACAATCGAACAGACAGACTGTTGAAACAGAGACATGGAAGACAAGCTCATTAATTAGATAATGAAACTAACTAGACAGGGAGTACAATTGAAGGCAGAAATCAGAGAGTGAAAGGTCCTGAAAAGAAAAGGCAGTGTCAACCTTTCCTTCTTTCGCATCAGGGCATAGTTGGGAAACAAAAGGGAGACTTATTTATTTATTTATTTATTTATTTCCTTTGGTGGTATTTTGGCCAGGACCTAAGGTTGAGGTGTCCCTGACAGAAACCTCTTTGTACTGCTCACCACAAACAAGTCTACTCTGGCAGACTGGGCATATGAAATCATCACTAGATTAAACGGTCAAGAAGGCGGAGTAGCAAGACACTGTAGAGTGCTTAGAGAGTGTCAGAGTACAAGTGAAGGGCACGGTCGTCTACTCCAGCTGATGTTGTCACCAAAAGTAATGATTCTTCGTGCCACTGGATCAGGACCTCGGAGGCGATGGGGAATTGGCAAAGAAACAGGTGGAAATGACCACTGGAAGTTGTAGTCATGAACCTACATGTAGGTAGCTTTGAACATTGGTCGTTTTTCTTTGAACCCTGGGCAGCAAAGAAGTCTGGCAGCGTCCGTAGCGACTGAGCAGCTCTCTTCAGTACAGCACTGCTCACCCAAGTAAGGGAAGGGCCTAGAAAAAGTGGCCTGAAAATTGCCTGCCCTACCAAGTCTAGCCAGCCCGCTGCAGCTGGCAGATCATCCCTCTAGGTGGTCGAAACAAGAGAGCACAACCAATTGTCTTCCTTGATTCGAGAAACAAAGAAGAAGTATTTCTTTTGGGATTAAAGTTGTTTCAGCCCTAAAAGGAGCTGTGGTACTCTTATAACACCCACGCCCTCAGACACATATCTCGATAGAGAATGCTATCACTACCTAACTCTTTATGCATGATGTCACTTATAGAGCTTCCTCTACACACCAGAACGACGATTCAATCAATGGATTCGATTATCAGACTCATAACACAGAACATTAAAATAACAAGCACATTTATTCTTTACATTTAGTAGGATAGCGCTAACAAGGCAGTCTTTTATGTAGCGGTTTGTTTTAAATAATCAACAGCGGGAATGTGTAACATTAGTGTTTCTATGGCAACAGTTTGTTGCTTGTTTGCAATCAGATGTATCAGTATGTTTTTAAAGAAATAAAATTGTGTTGAAAAAGGAGCCATGTGATCATGTGATGTGGCTTGAAAGAGGCGTGGTTTTTCACAAATGGGATTGGTCAAGGGAGAAAGCTTTCACAACTGCTTTTGAGGAAAGCAGTTCTTTGCAAAAAGCATGTAGGTCAGCAGGTCTTGCAGTGTCACATTAATGATAAGCTTGGAAATGGGCACGCTCATTTCATTAATAAATATTTAAAATGTAGCTTCAAGGGAAAAAACAACTAATTCAGGAATGAAAAATTTGAATCTTTATTTTTGTGCCCGAGTTTCTGTAAATTTACATATAAGACTAAACCTCAGATAATCAGCTTTTAATTAGAGAGGAACAAGTTCTCAGGGACAGAATCAGACTTTTATAAACTTCATAACAGACAAGCGTCAGTGTCTCTTACGCGCAGTCATGGAGAGACATGTATGAGGACGGACAAGCTGGTGAAACCGCAGGGCTTTGGCTGGGGCACAGAAGGAGTTGGGCTCTTCCCTATTTACCTGTGTGTATGTGTGTGTGTGTGAGAGAGAGAGAGAGAGAGAGAGAGAGAGAGAGAGAGAGAGAGAGAGAGAGTGAGTGAGTGAGTGAGTGTCTCTGTGTCTGTATGAGTGTGTATGTGTATGTGAATGAGTGTCTGTGAATGTGTGTGTATGTGTGTGTGTGTGTGTGTGTGTGTGTGTGTGTGTGTGTGTGTCAGTATGTATGTATGTGAGCATGTGTGCATGCACGTGTGTGTGTGTGTGTGTGTGTGTGTGTGTGTGTGTGTGTTCACTTTGGATGGATTAAATGCAGAAGTCAAAAATTTCCATCCAGGATTAATACAGTTAAAAAAATAAGTACTGTAGTTTATTTTTAAGATGTGGTGTGTGTGTGTGTGTGTGTGTGTGTGGTGTATTTCAGTGATGAAGCTTGTTCTGAAAGGTAAATTGGAAGCAGGCTGCAGAGGAGGACAGAAGCAAGTTCTGAATCACGCACACACACACACACACACACACACACACATACACACAGTGGGCTGCCACACATTGTGGTGCCCAGACAGCAGTTGGGGGTTAGGTGCCTTTCTCAAGGGCACTTCAGTTATGAATGTGAAGGAAGAGAAGGTCCAGCTCACCCTCCCACCATCACTCATTTTTCCTGCCAGTTCAGGAATCGAACCAGCAACCTTTCAGTCCCAAAGTCACTTCTTTAACTATTAGGCAACGCCTGGCCCCAAATTATTAACTGAGTGCAAGGTCAGTACAGAAAAATCTCAGCTCGAAGTCTTTAACAATCCCTGGAATTCCTGTGTACTGACCGCGCAGCGAGGTGAATTAGTTTATTATAAGGCGTATTAAAAATGCCGACCGTATTTAGGTCGCTTCAAGTTATGTCCAGAGTGGGTGTTATCTCCAACGTGCGGAGCATTACATCTTTAAGTGGCCGTCACACCTCCAGCCTTGGTTTCTTTATCATGTTCTGGTGGGTTTTATTGTGTGTGTACTCCATATTTTTGGTGCTTTGTGTGCCTTGAGCTGATCTTGCTCTTGGTTTGTACTCTGTTGGTTGGTTCTTACATACTGTACGTCCTTGATAAACTCGGGGATTTGTTTATTCTCAGGTTGCCAGTCCATAATAAACTGCACATCAAGTTTGTTGACCTTCCCTGAAAGCCACTGAAGTTCATAGCAGTGAGCTAATGGCTAATACCGATTCCTCTATATACAATAATAGCCTATATGCTGAGTATTCAGATTCCGTGTACTGTCACTGCCATATAATAAATATTATTATAGCACGACAGGAATGCACTTCTTCCAAAGACTGAAGAAGGTTTACCTCCTTTTAAATGTCTTCACAACTTTTTGGACGGTAATGCAAATTATTGGTACCTCTCACCCCTGTGTACAGGATCTATTCACTATATAGCCCACCAGCACAGTGGCAGGCTCCTCCCACCCATCCCACTGGATGACTCACCTCCCTCCCGCTTACTGATCTTTCTGGAACAGATATACTTATGGAACTTTGCGGAACTTTGCAGTACAGATATACCTACTGCAGCTCCAGATATGTGTCCTGTCGCTACCCCACTTCGTGTTTGCATCAGAAGTGTTATGGAATGTTTTAAGGAACTTTATGGAGGAGATATACCTGCCGCTGATACACTACCAAACAATGTACAATTTACAGCCTATGTCCTGGGTGTTTATTGTCCTGCTCAGTGTAATATTTGTCCTGGACTCTCGTCACTCGCGTGTACCGCTGTGGGTTGCACCATGGTCCTGAAGGAATGTCATTTCGTTCCGAGGTATATACAATTTACGTACAGGAATGACAATAAAAGCCCTCGAGACTTGACGTGACTTGACACTTGATAAGCCGGGGAACAGACTCCGCACACTACACACTGCTCTGTGTGGGACGTTTCCTGCTAGTATCAAGTTCACTGACAGTACATTCTTCTAGCGTGTGTGTGTGTGTGTGTGTGTGTGTGTGTGTATGTGCTTGTGTCTCTGTGATTGCTGTCTTGTCTACTTTGATTAGCGTGACATCACTGAGTGAGTCGCGCTCTGTCCCTATGCTATTTTCAGTGTCATATTTCTGATACAGTCGGCATGGTTGCATCGTGGTTAGCATGTCTGCCTCACAGCAGGGCCTTCGGTTTGAATCGGGGTTTCTGTGTAAAGTTTGGTGGTTCTCCCGGTGCTTGTGTGAGTTTCCTTTGGGTTCTCCAGGTTCCTCCCACAGTCCAAAGACCTCCACATTAGGCTAACTGGCTGTTCTAAATTGCCCCTAGGTGTCACTATGCATGTGAGTGGCTGTGTGTGGTGGGTCTTCTAAGAACTGACAGACTGTTTAGGGTGTACCCCACCTCCACCCAAAGCTGGCTCCGGGCTACCTCACGACCATAGTGCACACAAATATCAAGAATGTCCAGCATGTAAACAGTGAGTCAGATAGTCTAACCACGGCAGCGCACACCCGTGCGCATAACCATGACATCACTCTCCACATCATCTTCCTTCATGGCCCTCAGTCAGTATCTCCCTTTCACTGTGAGTGGACGAGAGACACGCAGGTAGACGGGGCGAGCGAGATTCTGTTTGTGATGGACTTTTGTCAAGGCGAAGCAGCGTATATGCTAGAGACCCTCTGTCCGAGATGAGAGGACTAGCGGGGGAGAAAAACACACACCGGCGGGCGAGTGTTTGCTTTATTGCGACCACAGTGGAAAAGAAATCATTCCTGATCTCGGCCGAATCGAGAGTTTCTGCAGTTTATGGATTTGTAGGATTCTCCTGAGTAGGCTCATCGTTTGCTGTTTCGAATTTAAGGATCGACTTCTCATGTGTAAAAGTGTCAAAAAGATTATTTTTCTTTCATGTTTTGTAGTTTCTAATTTAAGTTTCTAATTTCCTAATCAAAGCGTTCGTGGACTGGCTGCATTTAGGAAAATAGATTACAATTACTTTTGCATTTGTAGCATATTACGCCAGCAGTACACAATGATGAATTACTTTTGTATATGTATTCATTCATTTTCTGAACCGCTTAATCCTAATTAGGGAGCAGGGAGGCTGGCGCCCATCTCAGCCGACTCTGGGCAGAGTGCACCTATGCAGCTTTTCTTGATGAAAGTCAGCAATGGTTCTTTTACATGAACCTCGACCATAGACAGTGAGAGTCACGGCCAGCCTTTGATAACCCAGTTAACTACACTGAGGGGAGGAAAGTATATATATATATATATATATATATATATATAGAGGATTTTCTGAGTAGATCCTTCCGTAGGAGAGTGCTCAATACTTTTTGGTAGATCAAATAACAAAAATAAAAGGACAGGACAAAGACTTTCTATTGAAACTCCATTTATCACTACAGATCTGTTTCGAGGGGTGGTGAAACCATCCTCTCTCTTCAGGTGATTATAGAAGAATTTTATAGAAAAAATTTAATTCTTCTATAATCACCTGAAGAGAGAGGATGGTTTCGCCACCCCTCGAAACAGATCTGTAGTGATAAATGGAGTTTCAATAGAAAGTCTTTGTCCTGTCCTTTTATTTTTGTATATAATATATATATATATATATATATATATATATATATATATATATATATATATACAGGGATGTCTCACTTTCCGCGGTTAATTGGGACTGAGATCCCCCGCAACCGCTGAATTTCATGATGTAGGATCGACCCCCCCTCACTGACGTATGTGTACATGTATATATGTATATAATATCAATAAATACCTATCCAATGCTATAAATGCTTATAACAAAAATTAACATTCAAAAATAATGCATAAGATATGAATGAAATATAAATACACACACATACAGACGCGCACCTCACATAAAAATGTAAGTACAGTAAAACCTCCGCTGACGAACGCTTAAGCTCACGAACTTTTCGCCTCAAGAACTTTAAATTTGCGAGCATATAGTCTCTGCTGACGAACTAGTTTTCGGCGGACGAACCAAACCACGTGGTCGAGCAGTGCCACGGTGGCGGCCACAAGAAGCTGACGCACGCTCACGGCGTCACAGTTCATCACCCCCTTTCTTTGAGTGCGGAAGTGGTTTGTGTTTGATAGACATTTTGGACCATATTGAGTGTACTTTTGCTATTATGGGACCGAAAAAGACCCCACCACAGGCGGAGATCATTGAAAAACACGAACGAGGTGTGCGTTTGTGTGACTCAGCGTCCCAGTACCAGTACGCTAAGTCTACCACCATCCTTAAGAACAAGGAAGCTATTAAGGGTGCGTGTGTGGCTAAGGGTGTTTCCAAACAGTAGGCGTTTCCAAACACTCCTTCCAAACAGTAAGTCCCTCCCTCCCTCCTCCTCCCACTCCATTCCATCAAGCCATCAACTACCATCACAAAGGTAAATAAAACCACTTTATTATACAGTACAGTTTATTTCTTTAATTACAATACAATAGCACATTTATTATACATAAAATAAGGTATATTTTTGTGTAGTTTTAAGGCTTATTTAGTAGAAAATTATATTTTATGGGGACCTGGGAACGGATTATTCTCATTTTAATGGTTTCTTATGGGAAATAAATGTTCGGAAGACGAACTTTTCGCCTCACACACACTTTCTGGGAACCAATTATGTTCGTGAGCAGAGGTATCACTGTAGTTTTGTTTGTGTTTTTTATTTCTTTTTCTTTTTCTTTTTCTATTTTTTGCATAATTGGCCTTGTTTTTGTGTCATTTTCCATAAGTTTCCCCCTATTCTTCCTTAATTTCCTTATTTTTTAAATTTGATTTATATATACAGAAACCCCCCGTTATTCATGGTGGTTACATTCTTCCCCATCTGCAGATCCCAAAAATCGTTTAAAACCCTATGTATGATATTATGCTAAAATCTGCTTGTTAAACCCGTTCTCTCGCCAGTCTTACTCATTAATACAGTAATAATGCAATAAAATATAGTAATGGTTAAATAAAACCTTTTTAATTTTGTACTGTGATAATAGACAGACAGACAGATTGTTTATTTAAGTCTCACCTCTTATTATACAAGAGCCAATCCAAAATACAATAAAATATACAAGGGAAATAAGCAACATATATATGTATAGACATAATATTTATGAATAAATAAAGTGCTTAGGCTCCTTATCAGAAGCTAGAGAAGATGCAGGGCATTTGAGTGACATCATAGCACTTAAATAATCATTAAAAACACACGGAAAAATGTGAATTCACAATTCAAGCAATCACGCTGATAACATGTGCACGAAGGAAAAAAAAGAGGTGTACACATCATCTGCATTTTTGGACATACTGTATGAGAATTATGTAGTTTTTTTTAATATATTTTATGCTACTTTAATTTCTAATGTTAATAAAGACACAATGTCATTCAGAGGTGTATTCATAAAAAAAAATTATAGACAAATAATGCTATTTATAATCACGCATGGGGCACTGTGGTGTGTGTGTGTGTGTGTGTGTGTGTGTGTGTGTGTGTGTGTGTGTGTGTGTGTGTGTGTGTGTGTGTATGTGTGTGTGTGTTTTCTTCCTAGAGGGGGCGTCGCAGAAAATAATTGAGAAGCACTAATTTAAAACTATTATGAAAAAAATCCTTTGAGAGCAAAATCTTCTCGTATGCCGCGAGCTGTGAGCATATATACATATATACTAGTCCTTCTCAAAAAATTAGCATATTGTGATAAAGTTCATTATTTTCTGTAATGTACTGATAAAAATCAAACTTTCATATATTTTAGATTCATTGCACACCAACTGAAATATTTCAGGTCTTTTATTGTTTTAATACTGATGATGATTTTGGCATACAGCTCATGAAAACCCAAAATTCCTATCTCAAAAAATGAGCATATCATGTTCAGGTAGTCTAAACGAGCTATTAACCTAATCATCTGAATCAACCAATTAACTCTAAACACCTGCAAAAGATTCCTGAGGCTTTTAAAAACTCCCAGCCTGGTTCATTACTCAAAACCACAATCATGGCTAAGACTGCCGACCTGACTGCTGTCCAGAAGGCCATCATTGACACCCTCAAGCAAGAGGGTAAGACACAGAAAGAAATCTCTGAGCGAATAGGCTGTTCCCAGAGTGCTCGATCAAGCCACCTCAGTGGGACGTCTGTGGGAAGGAAAAAGTGTGGCAGAAAACGCTGCACAACCAGAAGAGGTGACCGGACCCTGAGGAAGATTGTGGAGAAGGGCCGATTCCAGACCTTGGGGGACCTGTGGAAGCAGTGGACTGGGCTACACGTGCCGCATTCCCCAGGTCAAGCCACTTTTGAACCAGAAACAGCGGCAGAAGCGGCTGACCTGGGCCACAGAGAAGCAGCACTGGACTGTTGCTCAGTGGTCCAAAGTACTTTTTTCAGATGAAAGCAAATTTTGCATGTCATTCGGAAATCAAGGCACCAGAGTCTGGAGGAAGACTGGGGAGAAGAAAATGCCAAAATGCCTGAAGTCCAGTGTCAAGTACTCACAGCCAGTGATGGTCTGGGGTGCCATGTCAGCTGCTGGTGATGGTCCACTGTGTTTTATCAAGGACAGGGTCAATGCAGCTAGCTATCAGGAGATTTTGGAGCACTTCATGCCTCCATCTGCTGAAAAGCTTTATGGAGATGAAGATTTCATTTTTCAGCACAACCTGGCACCTGCTCACAGTGCCAAAACCACTGCTAAATGGTTTACTGACCATGGTATTACTGGGCTCAATTGGCCTGCCAACTCTCCTGACCTGAAGCCCATAGAGAATCTGTGGGATATTGTGAAGAGAAAGTTGAGAGACACCAGACCCAACACTGTGGATGAGCTTAAGGCCGCTATCGAAGCATCCTGGGCCTCCATAACACCTCAGCAGTGCCACAGGCTGATTGTCTCCATGCCACTCCGCATTGAAGCAGTCATTTCTGCAAAAGGATTCCCGAGCAAGTATTGAATGCAGAACTCAACATAATTATTTGAAGGTTAACTTTTTTGTATTAAAAACACTTTTTTTATTGGTCGGATGAAATTATGCTCATGTTTTGAGATGGGGATTTTGGGTTTTCATGAGCTGTATTTATCAGCTGTAACTTTATCAGTACAGTACAGAAAATAATGACCTTTATCACAATCTGCTAATTTTTTGAGAAGGCTAGTATTCGGTAATTGTGGGTGATTTTATCAATTTTTTAGAAGCAAAATGACTAACTTAGATGAGTATAATATCTAAACATAAAGACTGCACTAGGGTAGTGATTAAAAAAGCCAAAAAGGTCCAGGGTCGAGTGTTGGACTCTGCGATGGCCTTTATGTGACTAGTTTACATGTTCTCCAGATGCTTGCATGGATTTCCTCCAGGTACTCTAGTTTCCTTCCACATTCCAAACACATGCACATTAGGCTGTTCCAAATTGCCTCTGCGTGTGTGTGTGTGTGTGTGTGTGTGTGTGTGTGTGTGTTTCGCGTGTGTGTGTGTTTCGCGTGTGTGCGTGTGTGTTGCCCTGTGATGGACTGGCAAACCATTGAGACAGGCTCAACAGATATCGAATCTGAGCTGTAGAGATATCGGCTGAGATAGGCTCCAGCTTTCTCTGTGAGCATGGTAGGATTAAACGGTTCGGTACATTAACGAATGAATAAATAATGCACCCTTATGCCATGTAATTCATCTAAATAAACACACTGCTTATTAGTAAAGGTAAGTCCACTGGCATTAAATGGGAGTTAATGTGAAAACATAACAAACCAGTTCATGGTTAAATATTCATCACTTATTTTTTTACTTTTTTCTTTCTTGGTTTTTAACCTCGAGCTGTTAGTTTAATTTCTTCCAGAGTTTTTTTAGGAGCAGTCTACCAGTCTGAGAGTCTGACCTCGGGATGAGTGCGTGACCGACAGCTGACCCGATGGCAAACCGAGCATGATGGCCGACATGGAGTCTGGCGGCTGGCGATGCGTGTGCTGTCTGAATCCTCCCCTGTAATTATGTGCTGGCTAAGCTTGACCTTCAGGCAATACTTCATCCAAAAACAATGTGAACAAAAAGAAAGGATACGGAATAAGCCTAGAGTGGTCTGATTAGCCTGAGGCTAACTTAATACAATGTGCATTCAACACTGTTTATTCCTTATTTATGAATATTAAACCATGGAACCCGAAAAGCATCACATTAGCATCAAGCTAATAACAATGTAAACGTAAATTTAAATGTACGAGTTATTTTAAGATTCTGTGAAAAATGCTAACTAAGTAAACCAAGCACACAACTATATAGGAATTATTGCATCACAAGAGCACATTAGCATTATGCTAGCTGGGTGTGAAAAAAAAAAAAAAAAAAAAAAAAAAAAACTTAAAAGCTCATGCATTTATTTGCCAAAACATTTAATCCTGCTGTAGTCTCAGGGTGGCACGGACCTCAGCCGACACTGGGACCATTGCAACAATTCACTCACACATAGGTGCAATCTGAAACAACCAATTAGCCTAATGTATGTGTCACTGGACCACGGGAGAAAACCACGATAACAGGATAAAACCCATACGAGCACAGCAGGAGCACACAAACTCCACACAAAACAGCCCTTTGCCGAACCTGGGACTCGAACCCAGGACCTTCTTATTGTGAAGCGGATGTGCTCGTCACTACGCAATAGTGTAACCCAATAAATAACCAGTTAACATGAATACACCTGCATAAAGCTAGCTGAACAGGATAATACATCAGAACAATTGTGTAACGTTATCATGTGATAAACAGTGAAGGATGAATAAACATTAATAATAAATTGATAGATATTGAGCACACTGGGTGTTCTGACAAAATAAAATGCTGACTGCAAACAGTGGCTAATCAGTAAAAGTTATACGTTTCACTGTTTACCATGCTAGCATTGTAACGAATCTTTGTTTATGTTGTTTGTTTGTTTGTTTTTCAAGTGTAGCTTTATGTCCAGTGGAGTGCGTGTTGGGAAGTGTGTGTGGGGAAGTGTGTGTGGGGAAGTGTGTGTGCTGGTGTGGGAGGACAAGGACAGTTTGTAGGGTGTGATTAGCGACTCAGAATGCTATCAAAACCATGTTGGAAAGTTCAGGCCTGTGGTGGGGACAAATTTGGCTTTCTAGAAACATGAGGGAAAGTGGTGTGTGTGTGTGTGTGTGTGTGTGTGTGTGTGTGTGTGTGTGTGTGTGTGTGTGTGTAAGGTTATGATGTCAGGATTATTCAGGGTTTTTTTATTTATTAGTGCTATAACGCTATAAAACTAAATAAATCAGTCTTAAATCAAAAGCTAAACATTGTGATCAAACTGATCGAAGATTTTAAATTTAAAGGAAAATTACATTTATTTATTTTTGCTCTTATGCATGTATGGCTATTTTGATTTTAGTAAATGATGTGGGGGGGGACAGGGGGACTATAATAAATGACCTATGGGGGGGTAAAAAAAACATACAAAAGAGACACGATTATTTGTGGCGAGAGGAATCTGCTTCACGGCAAGAAGATTCTGAGTTTGAGTCCCAAACCTAATGATGCCGTTTTTCTCTGGTTTGCATCTTCTGACTGTGCTTGTATGAGTTTCCTCCGACTACTCCAGTTTCCTCCACCAGGGAAAAGAGAGCATAATTGGCTGTTCTAAATTGCCCCGGTGTGTGTGTGTGTGTGTGTGTGTGTGTGTGTGTGTGTGTGTGTATGTACCCCACCCTTGCTCAGAGACATGAAAAGGATTAAGCAGTTGAGTGAATAAATGAATGACTATTTCAGTGCTTTTTCTATTTGACAGTGCATCAAGCTCCACCCACTTTGCAATCAAATCATGTTGCTGAAAAGTTGCAATATAAGTTCTTACCCAGTTTTAACTATTGTTACCTCAGTTTACAAAATGCAACCCTCTCAGGGTCAAATTACTTTCTTCTTCTTCTTCTTTTACTTTCGGCTGCTCCCTTCAGGGGTCGCCACAGCAAATCATACGCCTCCACCTCACCCTGTCCTCCGCATCTTCTTTTCTGAGGTCAAATTACTTTCTACAGTTAAAAAAAAAAATCACAATTGTTTTCATAATAAAATCGGCCTAAGGAAACACCCATATCACATTTCTTTCAACAAAATGATAATAACAATAATAATAATAATAATAATAATAATAACAATAATAATAACAACACTCTTACAAATTCGTGAATAACACAATCCTGCGCACTCAAGGACATCTCACAGCTGACTGAGGCACATGGGACCAAGTTGTGTTGCATTAGGCGACGCCACAACAAGTATAGAACACTTGAGCAGCACTGAGTACAATGCGTCTAATAGTTATTAGCATTTTTCGAAAGAGGACCATATGGTCCTGTTGGTGTTAAAGGGT
The DNA here is from genome assembly GCA_024760905.1 of Plotosus lineatus. NCBI lineage: Eukaryota > Metazoa > Chordata > Actinopteri > Siluriformes > Plotosidae > Plotosus > Plotosus lineatus. Next base: position 45,486,153 of record CM045738.1, read on the forward strand.
TGAACATAATCTATAAACTCCACCCACTGTACAATACACATGATATCATAAATTACTCTGTGATAGCTTTCCAGTAATACGATGATCTTGAATCGACTAAATTACTGAAGTAATCTATTTTCTACTGCATTACAACAGTATGAGCTAAAAACTTCAAATCACTGACAAATGCCTTAAGCGCTGCCCATTTTGCACATGTATATACTGTATGTTTGAAATATTCCTAATTTCCAGGTTATATAATGAATGGAGAAAAAATACCGCTGTACTTTTGTCCATTTTTTTGTCCACTTCCACATTATCAAATATTTCACTACCTTATTAATAGCTTTAAGCTCCACCTACTTCATAATTACATCACATGTCTCATTAGAACACTTGACTGCATTAATATGAAATTGTACCTTTAAGGCTAATCTAAGCTCTACCCACCTTTCTGAAACATTTAGACTTAGTTTAACCCTTTTATCTCCTAGCAGGACCATATAGTCCTCTTTCAAATATGCTAACTACTAGACGCATCGTACTCATTGCTGCTCAAGTGTTCCATACCAGTGGTTGCCAACCTTTTTATGACCACAGACTGGTCAATGTTTGACAATTTTACCGTCAACCGGGGGGGGGGGGGGGGTGTCATAGGTTGTTTAGAATATAAACAATCACCTGTTGCAATGAACCCGTAACTCAGGTAGGAATATTGGTATTTTCTTTTAAATGCAGCTTTCTTTTTGCACAGTCTGTGACTCTTCTGCTGTCTCACCGTAAGTCTCCAGTGAACTAACTCTGTTTCTGGCTCATTTTGCGAGGGCTAGCTTGCACTGCTGATGCAGGAGAAATATGCACCAAAGAGTCAAGTGTTGAAGTTAGGCGAGGGTAGGGTGGTTGTCTTTCAAGTTAAGACACTCGGACGCAAAACCATATTTTTATCTTCTTCTTTTCCTTTCGGCTGTTCCCTTCCGGGGTCGCCACAGCGAATGATCTGCCTCCATCTCACCCTATCCTCTGCATCTTCTATTCTTACTCCAACGACCTTCATGTCCGCCTTCACCACATCCATAAATCTTCTCTTTGGTCTTCCTCTGGGCCTTCTGCTTGGTAGTTCCAACCTCAGCATCCTACTACCAATATACTCACTATCCCTCCTCTGTACATGTCCAAACCATCTCAATCTATCCTCTCTGACTTTGTCTCCAAAACATCTAACATGAGCTGTCCCTCTGATGTCCTCATTCCTGATCCTATCCATCCTCGTTACTCCCAAAGAGAACCTCAACATTTTCATCTCTGCTACCTCCAACTCTGACTCCTGTCTTTTCCCCAGGGCCACTATCGCTGGACTCAACACTGTCTTGTACACTTTTCCTTCATTCTTGCCAACAAAAACATGTATATATATATATATATATATATATATATATATATATATATATATATATATATATATATATATATATATATATTAATCACGATGATTCATTCTTTGCGGCCCGATGGTTGGGGACCCCTGTTCTATACTTGTGGTGGCATCATCTGATACAACACAGCTTGGTCTCACGTCTCCAGTCAGCTGTGAGATGACCTTGAGTGCACAGGATTGTGTTGTTCACGAATTTGTGAGAGAGGCTTTAAACTTTAAACTCCGCCTACTACACAACGACATCATATCATAAATCACTGATTATCCAACATGTAGGCCACATAAAGACAAAACCATGGAAACCAACATTGTTTTTGTTGTCCTGTTAACTTGTGACAATCATTATTGCAAACATAACAAGAAGGTTGTGTCAAAAGATTTAAGCTCCGCTCATGTCCCAATTATGCCATGATATTGTATTTTTCTCAACCAGTTAGGTCACGAGGGGGCAAAAACACTAATCAAAATAGTTTCCATATAAATTTTTTTGTCCAAACGTGAGAACTGTGTTATCTTAAAATGTGTACAAGGTTTTATGCTTTTAGCTCCACCCACCTGCAACAATGACATCTTGCTATTTCTTGTAACAAGGATTGTAACCTCTGTAAATGAGCTGTTACTATGGAAACCATGATGTATTTGAAATCCTGAAGTTTATGTTCCACCTGAAATCTCTGTAAACTGGATTCCACGCTTCCTCACGTAAGAACATCGACATATAAAGGAATTTCAGCTCCAATCATGATTTTATATATATATATATATATATATATATATATATATATATATATATGCAGAAGTTTCTGAGAAGTTTTCTTAAGGAGGGGAACGGGGTTGTGTTGTTCTTAAACAAGTTTGCACAAGTGTGTTTTTATGAGAAATGAGTTAACGCAGTCATAAAGTAGCAAACTACAGTGATGCAACGTATTTACTTTAACGTGAAAACGCCTCCAATCAGTGTCTCTTCATCTCTCCATCCCTCCCTCCGTCTTCGTCTGGGAGTGAAAGTGAGAGAGCGTAATTACTGTGTTCCCTAAACCTTAAAATAACAAGCATGCCCTAATTACACCACACACACTCCTGATTATCCACTCTTAAGCAAAAAAAAAGGGGGGGAGTGGAACCGGGCATCCCTCTGGCCGTCTGTGTCAGCGTGCGTTAGCTATAGACATCATACACATATTTATGATGATGTCTGTTTCTTTGGTTCAGTAAAACAACTTTTATTAATATTTTAAATTTTATTTTTATTAGAAGCTCAAAGGTAAAAGGCTGTGAACAAAATGCACAACAAACAAATATAAACATTTATATTCACAAAACAATTTTGCAAACAGAAGCATTCATCCTCACTGCAAAACTGATCAAATTGATCCATTTTAATGTGTTTTATTTTTTTTTTTAATAACACGCGATGGCACCGTGGGGTAGTGATTGTCATGTCCACCTCAAACCCTGTGGAGGTTGCTTGCTCTCCCTGTGCTTGCAGAGATTTCCTCATGGTCCTCCGGTTTCCTCCCACAGACCAAAGATACAGCATGTACATTAGGCCAACTACCGGCTCTAAATTACCTCTAGCTGTGAATATGAGCATGTAGGTGTTGTGCTGGACTAGTTACCTATAGATAATTAGGGTGTACCCTGCATTTGCACAAATTCGGATGAGATAGGCTCCAACCTCCCAACAATCCTGGTATGATTAAGCAGTTCTGTAAATGGATACATTCATTTTCATTCATTTTCTGACCCACTTAATCCTAATTAAGGTCACGGGGAGGCTGGCGCCTATCTCAGCCTTCAGGCAAAGGCAGAGTGCACTCTTGAAAGCTCACCTGGCAATCGCAGGGCAGAGATACTCTGATGGCTATGCAGCTACCCTTGTCAAAAGTCAGCAATGGACCTTTTACATGAACCTCTCACCAAAGACAGTGAGTTGAGACAGAGACATGATCAGCCCCGAATATATAATGTATACAAAATAATATATAAAATTATATATATATTTTTTTTGTTTTTATATATATATATATATATATATATATATATATATATATATATATATATATATATATATTATATAAATTATTACTAGATTGAGATGGTTTGGACATGTACATACAGATGAGGGATAGTGAGTATATTGATAGTAGGATGCTGAGGTTGGAACTACCAGGCAGAAGGCCCAGAGAAAGACCAAACAGACGATTCATGGATGTGGTGAAGGAGGACATGAAGGCAGTTGGTGTAAGAGATGAAGATGCAGAGGATAGGGTGAGATGGAAGCAGATGATTCGCTGTGGCGACCCCTGAAGGGAACAGCCGAAAGGAAAAGAAGAAGAAGATATATAATTATATTACTCTTGTAGATTTTAGTCTTTATTTACGCCTTATAAATTACTTCATGCACGAAAGGTTTTTTATCTGTATATTTAAATTGTATTTATTTATTTATTTATTTATTTGCAGGTAGATGTACTGTCTTCAAAACAGATTTTTATTATGTTTTTTATTTATAAAAAACAAGACTTTACATAACGTGACGTGACATTTCAGACAATTGTTTATTTGTTTAGATGTTTGTGTGTTTCTTATACCACCATAAACATCTGGCAAGGGACAGGGTTAATATCTCTGAAATGCACAAAGCCAGCTAACAGAAGAAAGTGCTGTCTACCCTATTCTGCATACTTGAGCTCACAGATGCTCATGATTGGCCAGTGTCACTCTGATCGACATTTGTCATGTATAACATATATATCAAAGTTTCCATTGTATAAACATGCACATAAATATTAAAAGGTCACATGATCTCCAGATGAACATGCAATTTCAGTGCTGTCTGTTAAAGTCCTAAATTTATTTAAACTGCTGTGCATTAGTAATGTAGATATGCGTATCTGAACAGATGCATACAGTGTTTAAAAAACGGTTACATGACCTAATACCCAACAATCTTATTCGTGATAATCATCCATGTCCTCATTACTGAAGTCCGACATGCATTATTTTTCCTTCTGAGTGGAAATTTTTTACTTCTGTTCGAAGTTAACTTCCTTAAAATCGCTCTGAGAGAAAAACGAAACTAATGTGGAAAACAAGGGTGCGTTTCCTGCTGGGTTGCGTTTCAGCAGTAACGTGACTGTAGTATGCGTATGTGACTCAGCAGTTATCTTCTCGAAAACCTTTTCTGTCCTCACTTACCATGACACCGCTAAAGTGTGTGTGTGTGTGTGTGTGTGTGTGTGTGTGTGTGTGTGTGTGTGTGTGTGTGTGTCAAGAGTTTATCCATTGGGCTTTTTACACCCGAGCCATCGTGGCTCATCAGGCCGGTGCTTATCCCCTGTTTCCGTAGCGTGAACCTACCAGGAGTACAACTCCTCCTGGATGGGACGCTAGTCCATCACTGGTTACCTTCCCACTATATTTTTACTGGTACCCATTTATACTGCTGGGTGAACAGAGGCACACTTGTGGTTAAGACCTTGCCCAGGGGTCTTAGCACAGTGGGGTCTAACTGGGATTCGAACACCCAACCTACTCATCATGAGCACAGCACCCTAATTACTGCGCCACCGGCCTCGTAAAGAGTTTGTAATAGGCAAGCATCATCAAACTGGAAAAATCGTATCATGGCGGTATATTTAGACGAGTCACATTGTTCCTGTACACTTTTAGACAGCTTTCCCTGAAAGCTTGCGATGATGACATCCTGAAATCACAGCTATTACACATTGCACTTTAAAAGTTTAAAAATACACACCAACTTAGCATAATATGATTTAGCATCAATAATAATAATAATAATAATAATAATAATAATAATAATAATAAGGGCCTGATGATGTACGCCTCCACATAGTGGGCCTGGATAGGAGATTTTCCCTGAACTAAACGTACATCACCCAGTTAGGGCTGACCCCCCGAAGCTGGTTTACTACTGGGTTACTGAACGAAAAAAAAAAAAAAAAATCTTTCACCTCTGCAGCCCAGTCAGCCTCCCTCCGGTAATCAAACCTGCCAAACTGGAAATGGGACTTGCCCCAGGGGGAGGCAAAAAACCCGTCCACGAATATCCTGGACGAACCATCAAAAATCCACACAACTTGAGTGTGCGAACGCGACTGGTTGGCCTGAAAATCCACGTATCAATGGCAAGTCGCTAAAGCAACATTGGGACAATGCCAACCCTTTGTATGCTTACCTGACCCAACAAAATTTGCGAGATTAACTCCGGAGATTAAAGATCTACATGCGCCGTGATGCAGATGATAATTTCCCTGCAAGTGGTCAGGTACCTTCTCAAGATCCCAACGTTCATATAGAGGCAGACCCTAAATTGCAGATGAATGCCGGCATCCTTCTCTCCCCTCTTCCCAATGAAGTTCGCCCACCTGACGGCAACAATGCAGATTCCTCTGGCTTTCCACTTTCTGATTTGACCAATGATTTTGCCACATCTTCAGTTCATGATGATCATATTTCTGTTTTGTTTAACTGTTACTATAGAGAAATTTTAGATTTACCGACTGACAAAAGGAAGCCAGTTAAAATTGCAATAAAATATTTTCCACAAAATGAAATTGATAAAGTAAATGAAATCATTTCTGTAACTCTAGACGCGGAGTGTTCCCTGCATGAGATTAACTGTTGCATATTTTCCACTATTCGAATGTTAGAGGAATTACATACAGTTTCCAAACCTTCCAACAATGGTAAAATAAAGAAAAGTAAAGAAAACCGGTTTCAATGTAAATTAAAAGAAACACGAAAAGACATGTCGTGGCTGGAGCTTTGCCTTAAAATAAGATCTCATGGCAAGTCAATGTCAAGAAGACAAAAGACAATTTGGAGAAATTTAAGGGCAAAATACAAAACAACTAAGGAAAAAAATTCTTCTTCAAATACTTGATTCCTTTGAGGCAAAGGTTAAGATTTGGACAGAGAGAAAAAGAAAATGGGAAAAGAAGAGTAAATTCATTAGACAAAACAAAATATTTAAAACCAACGAAAAACAATTTTACAGGCAACTAAATACACCTACAAGTAATGACGACCAGAAACCACCCATGGAATCCATTGAGAGGTTTTGATTACAGTTGTGGTCTATACCCAGCAACTGTAACCTTGAGGAACCATGGGTGGAAGAATACAGCAAAGCCACGTCAGAAAATGTTAATTCACCATCGCTGTGTCTCATTACTTCAGACTGCCTGAAGAAAACCATAACAATGTCCAAATCTAACACAGCTCCAGGACCTGACGGCATTCAAAATCGGTTTTGGAAACTGTTCCCCTATGTCCAACCACATCTGCTCACTTATTTTAACTCTTTGATGGACACAGGAGATGTCCCTCCTTGGTTCTGTCAAGGTCGCACAATACTCCTCCCAAAGAAAGGAGACTTGACAGATCCTCAAAATTACCGCTCTATGACCTGCCTGAATACGATGGACAAAATCTTTACAGGGTGTTTGACAAATCTCGTGTGAGAACATCTGTATTATTTCTCTTGAAATCGCGTCCCTTCTTCTGTTTCTTATCACTCGCTCTCAGACTTTTACACTTTCTACCAACCGCTGTTAATTGTTATTGCTCAAATAGACAAATGTATTGCTCCTCCAATGAAATTATTTACCCGGAGCAAAAGGGAGCCAGAAAGGGATGTTGGGGATGCAAGGATCAGTTATTGGTCCAGAAAATGATACTTGAAGAGGCTAAAACTTACCACCGCAGCCTCTCAATGTGCTGGATTGACTACAAAAAAGCTTCCGACTCTGTCCCTCATCAATGGATTCTGAAGTCTTTGCAATGTGTTGGCCTACCTGAGCGATTACTCCATTTACTCAAGTCTTTAATGAGTTGCTGGTCAACTCAGCTTGAGATGTCCTCGCAAGGTCAGGTTGAGACTTCAGGACCAATTTCAATTAAGAGAGGACTATTCCCGGGGGATTCTTTTAGTCCTTTGCTTTGTTGTTTCTCACTTAATCCCTTGAGTTTTTTGCTCAATACGGAGGAAGGTTATCATCCAGGACCTCCACAGCACAGATCCCCAACACCTCTTACTCATCTCCTTTACATGGATGACATCGAGCTGATTGCCAAAGGAGATTCCAACTTCAAGAAACAAATTCTCCTTGTCGAGTCCTTTTCATAAGATACTGGTATGACTTTCGGACTTGATAAATGTAACATTCTTCATTTAAAATGTGGAAAGGAAATCAATGATGGATCAGTGGAGTTACATGGAGGAGGAGTGATTGAGTATCTCGTGGAAGGCCAATCGTACACCTATTTGGGGATGCAAGTTCAAGACAAGCTCCAGAATGCCCACATAAAAGACAAACTTCAGGCCGAGTACAAATCTTGTCTAAAAAGATCTGGAGTTCGGAGCTAAATGCTAGAAACAAGGTCAAAGCCACAAATACTTACGCAGTGCCTGTCCTTTCTTACTCTTTTTGTGTTGTTGATTGGACAAAGGACGACATCATGGGTCTTGATCGCCTTACAAGAAGGATCATGTCTGACAACCGAGCTCACCACCCTCGTTCCTCTATCAATCGTTTATGTTTATCAATCAATTCCGGGGGACGAGGTTTGATTAATGTGGAGGCACTTCATGATCGTATTTATATTTATTTATCTGATGATCCTCTTGTGAAGAATATCAAGACTCAAGATGAAAGCAAGGACTTCCATAGTTAGCTTAAATGCGCCAAAGCTGCTGGACAGAATCTCAGCGTCAATGTTGATTTTGTCGATGGCGAAGTACTGCTGGACGCTACATCTATGTGTGTCAACCAGGTGAAGTCTTTCAAAAAATATGCTGAGTCGTCATTTCAAGGAAAAACTGTCTGGAAAACCACTACATCGTGTTTATGTGCAGTGTGTTGGGCAGAACAGTAATCCTTCGGACTCCTTTGCCTGGATGAAGTCAGCTGGTCTGAAAAGTGAAACTGAGAGTTTTCTTTTTGCTACTCAGGACCAGGCACTTCCCACACGCAATCGTTGACGTAATATTATATATAATATTAATATTATAAGGGAAAATGTAAATCCCAAATGTCGTTTGTGGCGTGAATTTAGTGAAACTGTCCAACACCTTGTCAGTGGTTGTCCTGTTTTTGCACAAACATCTTATCTGAAAAGACATGATGGCATGGCATGTTCCTTTTATTATCGTCTCCATCATGCGTGTGGTTTTGACTCAGAAGTCCATCCATGGTACGACCCTGATCATGTCCAGGGCGTCAGATAATTTCAAGCTTCTTTGGAATCAGCCCATATACAGTGTGAGGAGAATTGAAGCCAACAAACCTTATCCTGTCCTTTTTGATAAATCCAATGGAATTATTAATATTATTGAATTTTTTGTCCCTTTTGACAGTAATATGATTGACAAGATTCAGGAGAAGCATGCAAAATATGCGGACCTTGCCTTTGAAATGTCTCGCTTGTATCCAAAGTACAAAGTCGTCCGACTGCCCATTGTTCTTGGTGCCCTCGGTTTGGTACCTCCTGATCTATTAACACAGATCAAGAGTGTGCCTGGGTTTGCTACTGGGAGCACAGCCATTCTGACAATCTGGGCAATGCAGAAGGTTGCAGTGTTGGGAGTCTCCATATTCTCCGGAAAGTTCTTGGTGGGTTTGAGTAGGCAGTGCTTCCTGGGAGAAGTCCCATTCGCTGTCTGGGCTGCGTGTGGAGAGGGTGAGGGCTCTGAGCTGATGATGAGCCTAACCAGCCTGACTGTGCCAGGATGCCGATCCCTCTCTGCTACATATAAATCTTTACTGTAAATGATAATAACAATAATAATAATAATAATAATAATAATAATAATAATAATAATATTAATAAAAACTTTACCATTGAATTAGGTTGTCACTGTCCCCCCAGTGCACTAACTGAGTTATCAAAGGCTGGCCATGTCTCTCACTGTCTATGGTTTGAGGTTCATGTAAAAGAACCATTGCTAACTTTTGACAATTGGAGCTGCAAAGCCGTCAGCATGTTTCCACCTTGAAATGGCCTGGCGAGCCTACCAAGGTGTACTCTTCCCTTGCCCGGAGTTGGCTTGGATGGGCGCCAGCCTCCCTTCAACCCTTATTGGGATTAAGCTGTTACAGAAAATGAATGAATAAACTTTAACTTTGAATTATGCCTGTAATTTGTGATTTCTGTGATGACTATAAGTTTTCATTAACGTTATTATTAACGTACGTTTTTATGCTAACAGACCGGCATCACATCATGATGGCAACCTGGACCCATTATAACTAGCAGATCACTGAATACCATGACTGATCTATCTGAATTTGGTATTTACATTGTCTATAGCAGATGTAGACATATATTTGAATAGAGTGTATCTCACTGGAGGTAGCGTTTAGTCTCTGAAATGCACTTAAAGTCCCTGGATTGCGTTATGACATCATGCAATCTGTAAACCTCATGCAGGAGTACATGATCCATTCAAAGGTCAGTCGTTCCTTTTATAAACAGGCAGTGATAAAGCTCTAGGAAAGGCAGGTACATCGTTTATCAATCTTTGAAAATTGATTTTTTTCTATTGATTGAAATCCCAGATACGATTCTTAGTCATGATGGAAAGCAGCTATATTATCATCGATTTCGAAACACTAAATAGATTAACAGAAAAATATCAGAACTTATTATTTGTTCAGTTCAATGCTCTGCCACAATCAACAGTAAAATTTCTTTATTCCTAAAAATATTTATTTGCGAGACAAGTCAGAATCGTGCTTCACTTCACTTCACTCAGCTGGGTGAACACAGGCACACTTGTGGTTTAGACTATGCCCAGGGGTCTTAGCACAGTGGGGTCTAACTGGGATTCCAATTCACATCTTCCCAATGATGAGCCCAGCACCCTAACAACCACACCATCAGCCCCAACCAAAGGTCAGGGACAGGATTGGTGTAGTATGAGATCTTTTTCTTCTTCTTCTTCCTCTTCTTCTTCTTCTTCTTCTTCTTCTTCTTCTTTTCCTTTCCACTATCCCCTTCAAGGGTTGCCACAGTGAATCATCTGCCTTCATCTCATTCTATCCTGTGCATCTTCTACTTTTACTCGAATTACCTTAATGTCCTCCTTCGCCACATCCATGAATCATCTCTTTGGTCTTCCTTTAGGCCGTCTGCCTGGTAGTTCCAACCTCAGCATCCTACTACCAATATACTCACTATCCCTCCTCTGTACATGTCCAAAAAATCTCAATCTAGCTGACTTTGTCTCCAAACATCTTACATGTGCTGTCCCTCCGATGTGCTCATTCCTGATCCTATCCATCCTCGTTACTCCCAGAGAGAACCTCAACATTTTCATCTCTGCTACCTCCAGCGTTGCCTCCTGTATTTTCACCAGTGCCACTATTTCTAAACCATACAACATCGCTGGCCTCAACACCGTCTTGTACACTTTTCCTTTCATTCTTGCTGATACCTTCCTATCACACATCACCGGACACTTTTCTCCAACCATTCCAACCAGCCTCCACACACTTCTTCACCTCTTTCCACACTCTCCATTGCTCTGGATTTTTGAGCCGAAGTACTTAAAATCCTCCACCTTCCTTATCTCTGCTCCCTGTAACCTCACCGTTCCTCTTGAGTCCTTGCGATTCACACACATGTATTCTGTCTTACTGAGGCTAAACTTCAATTCCCCTCCTTTCCAGGGCATACCTCCATCTCTCTAGATTTTCCTCCACTTGTTTTCTGCTCTCACTACAGATTGCAATGTCATCTGCAACCATCATAGGCCATGGAGAATCTTGTCTGTCAGCCTGTCCATCACTATAGCAAACAAAAAGGAGCTCAGAGCTGACCCTTGATGCAGTCCCACCTCCACCTTGAACTCTTCTGTCACACCGACAGCACACCTCACCACTGTCTTACATCTCTCATACATGTCCTGCACCACTCTAACATACTTCTCTGCCACTCCAGACTTCCTCATGCAATACCACAGTTCCTCTCTCGGCAGCCTGTTATATGCTTTCTCCAGATCCACAAAGGCACAATGCAGCTTCCTCTGGCCTTCTCTGTACTTCTCTGTTAACATCCTCAAAGCAAATACTGCATCTGTGGTGCTCTTTCTTGGCATGAAACCAAACTGTTGTTTACAATTGCTGACCTCTGCTCTTACTCTTGCTTCCACTATTCTTTCCCATAACTTCATCGTATGGCTCATCAACTTTATCCCTCTGTAGTTACAACAACTCTGCACATCTCCCTTGTTCTTAAAAATGGACACAAGCACACTTCTCCTTCATTCCTCCGGCATCCTCTCACTCTCTAAGACCTTGTTGAATGTTCTTGTAAGAAAATCTACTGCTACCTCTCCTAGACACTTCCATACCTCCACCGGTATGTTATCAGGACCAACTGCCTTTCCACTCTTCATCCTCTTCAATGCCCTCCTCACTTCACCCTTACTAACCTGTGCTACTTCATGGTCCTCAACAGACACCCCTTATACTCTTTTTTCTCTCTCATTTTCCTCATTCATCAGCTCTTCAAAGTACTCTTTCCATCTTCCCAGCACACTTCTGTCATCAGTCAATACATTTCCCTCTCTTGTCCTTTCCCTCTCTGTCTCTATTTCTCTGCTGTGCCAACCTGCATAAATCATTTTCTCCCTCCTTACAGTCCAACCTGTCATACAAGTCATCATACACCCTCTGTTTGGCCTTTGACAAAGCTACCTTTGCCTTGTGCTGTGTCTCCCTGTAGTTCTGTTTACTCTCTTCGGTCCTCTCAATATCCCACTTCTTCTTAGCTAACCTCTTCCTTTGTACACACTCCTGCACTTCCTCATTCCACCACCAAGTCTCCTTATCTACTATCCTTCCAGATGACACACCAAGTACTCTCCTACCTGTCTCCCTGATCACATTTGCTGTGGTTGTCCAGTCATCTGGAAGCACTTCCTGACCACACAAAGCCTATTTCAACTCCTCCTTGAAGACAACACGACACTCTTCCTTTTTCAGATTCCACCACTTTGTCTTCTACTCTACCTTTGCTTTCTTCACCTTTCTAACCATCAGCGTCGTCCTGCACACCAACATCCTATGCTGTTTGGCAACACTCTAACCCACTACTACTTTGCAGTCTCCATGACCCAAAATAGGATTATGCGTTTCAGAAAATGACTGAATGAATGAATGAATGAATAATAAGATATGGGTAGTGGTGGCCTGGGTCTGGTCACGTAGTAGTTAGGGTGCTGAGCTCATGATCAGGAGGTTGTGTGTTCAAATCCCAATTAGACCCCCACTGTGCTAAGACCCCTGAGCAGGGTTTTAACCTCAAGTGTGCCTCTGTTCACCCAGCAGTATCAATGGGTACCAGTAAAATTATACTGGGAAGGTAACCTGCGATTGAGTCGCATCCCATCCAGGAGGAGTTGTACTCCTAGCTGCTTCACGCTACGGAAACCAGGGATAAACACCAGCCTGATTAGCCACTGTCGTATACTTAGGGGTGTGTTAAAATGTTAGGTTTACAAAAAAAAAAAAAACATTTGTAAATCAAGTGTGAACGGATTTGGCCTGATTTTGCTGAATGCTAATGTTATGTAGCTCATTAAGACACATTAGGTAGCAGCTAGCTGCACGAGGGAAATGCAAATAGGGCTAAAGCTCAGTGTTAAATTAATAAAAACTGAGTAATCATTTCTGATTGATTAACACAAAGTAATCATAAATTTTGGGGATGTTATCATTGATTATTACTGAAATAAATTTAAAATTGTTTGATTCTGATTTATTTTTTAGCGACTGAGTCATGAAGTGCTTCAGAATACTCATCTCAGGAAATTCCATGTCCTGTGATCTTCATGGCTTTCGAGGATATGAACAGTGTGATCTTATTACACACATCTCCGATTCCGAGCAGTGGTGAAAATGACGATGACGTCATACCCTTATGATTGACAGTTAATGTGCGTGGGAATGTTCAGTGCTATAATAAGTATAGAGGAATTGAACGTGTGTGAGACAGATGAAAAAGACTAAAATGTGTATAAAAATGTCAGAGATAAAGATTTTTTTAATATATGCCAACCACCAATCAATTTTTTATGCCTTTTATGAAATAATTTATTTTTCTTCTTTATTTTGTTTTATATAGATATTGTATTTTGGTGGGCATAGTGGTTCGCCTCATAGCATAAAGGTCCTGGGTTCGATTCCCAGTCTGAACATTTCTGTGTGGAGTTCGTATGTTCTCTCTGTGCTTGTGTAGGTGTCCTCCGAGTACTCTGGTTTCCTCGCTCAGTACAAAAACATGCACAGGGCTGCTGTGCACTGTGAGAGTGAATGCTGGTGTGAGTGTTGACCTACCCCATTCTTGTCCAGAGTCGGCTTAGATGGGCACCAGCCTCCCCTCGATTCTCTTTAGTATTAAAAAATGAATCAATTAATGAATAATTGTATTTTGTTAATTAGCAAAGTATTCAATCAATCAGTTGATGCAATAATTCATGATTTTTTTTTTGCAAAATTTAATTATAAAAAATGATTTAGTTATCAAGTTAATAATAATAATAATAATAATAATAATAATAATAATAATAATAATAATAATGATAATAACATTTTCTGTAAACGCTTAATACTAATTAGGGTCACAAGGAGGCTAGCGCCCATCCAAGCTGACTCCAGGTGAGGGCAGAGTACACCCTGGACAGTTCGCCAGGCCATCACAGGGTGGAAACACGCTGATGGCCATGCAGCTCTTCTTGTCGAAAGTCAGCAATGGTTTTACATGAATTTCACACCATAGACAGTGAGAGACACGACCGGCCTTTGATAACCCAGTTAGTGCTCTGGGGGATGGAGAGTGGAGAGTGGGGCTTGAACCCCCAACCTTAAGATCAGTGATCCATCACCTGACCACCTGACCACCAGGCCACCACTGCCTGACTACTACTACTACTACTACTACTACTACTACTACTACTACTAATAATAATAATAATAATAATAATAATAATAATAATAATAATAATAATAATATCATTCATTTATTCATTCATTCATTTTCTGAACTGCACAATCCTAATTAGGGTCGCAGGGAGACTGGTGCCCATCTCAGCTGACTCTGGGTGAGGGCAGGGTACACTCTGGACAGCTCGCCAGGCCATCGCAAGGCCATAATAATGAGTATGCTAAAGGAATTTACTTGTGACCGTTGAGTAAACATGAGTGAATTTTGTGAGCCAAAAACAAACAAACCAATGCAACAGATGAATAGCGGTTTATTTTTTATTTTAAAAAATTGCTCATGAGTATTTACACTCAGAATGAACTGGAATGCTTTCCTAAATAGATAAATAAATAAAAAGTAATATGGAATTGAATATTCGCTGAATTTTCTTCGTCCCCATAAAATCAATCACTGCATGAATTCAAGAGCGAGCCGCGAGGCTAAACTACAGAGTAGCGGCTTGTCTTGCATGTTTTCAGTGCTGATATTTTTAGAGTTTAACTGGCGAGTGGTCTTTAGGAGATCACTAAACAATTTTTCTGGGTGCTGCTCTGTAAATAAAAGACCAGAAGCAAGCACTTCCTATTAAGCAGAGTCATATCCACTGTGAGCGCCACCACGGCTAATACCCAGCATGTTTTTAGTGCTCAGCCAGGCAGAGCCCAGTTAGCGTACTTGTTCTTAGGACGTCATTATTCTGAGAAGTGAACTCTGGGCGGACAGCTATAGCGTAGCTCGGCTCCAGATGGAAGGAAGGGCTCGAGGCTGAGAGACAGGGAGGAGGATTATTAGCCGAGTGTCAGTGGGAGTCCTCATCAACTGCCTTTTACTGCCTCTGCCTCTCCCTGATCCCCGTCATTAGCTACACCGACGACCTGCTGTGCTGCTAACGCTAACACTGCTCCTACTCCTTACAGACACCAAGAAAGCGCGCGTGTGTGTGTGTGTGTGTGTGTGTGTGTGTGTGTGTGTGTGTGTGTGTGTGTGTGTGTGTGAGAGAGAGAGAGAGAGAGAGGGAGAGAGAGAGAGGAGGAGGAGAAGGAGGAGGAGGAGGGGGGGAAGAAGGAAAAGACCAAGCTAAAGATATTGAGAGTAAAAAAAATCGGCATAAGCGTATGAAAGCACGATTTTCGATTTTATATGAATTAATATTGACATGAAAACAACATGTGTGTTAAACTAATCAGCAGGAAGTTGTTTTGATAACTGAGGGGTGGCGTAGATAAAGAAAGTCCTTCCAGTGAAAAGCATTCCACGCTATCGCCATGCTAAGTACCGATTAGTGGGAGTACTTTCACGTAGACAACAAAACAGAATAAATCGCTAATCAAACACAAATATTTTAGGCCCCTCTCACATGCATACAGATGTCTTTATGAAGGTGGTTTTTATTCTTCGTACTTGTCTCTTCTGAACCACGTGATCAAGGACATCAAATTTTCCTTGACATGCACTAACCAGTGTCTCTCCCCCTTATGCCGGTCCCAAGCCCGGATAAATGCAGAGGGTTGCAACAGGAAGGGCATCCGGCGTAAAACTTCTGCCACATTTAAAAATGCAAATGATCAATACAGAATTCATACCGGATCGGTCGAGGCCCGGGTTAACAACGACCGCCATCAGTGCTCTCAACCAACAGGGTGCTGATGGAAATTGGACTACTGTTGGTCGAAGACGTCGAAGAAGGAGAGGCGGGAGGTGTGTCCGTAGGCAGAGAGAGAAGAGGAAATGCGTGAGCCTAGGACTGAGAATAGGGACTTTGAATGTTGGAACTATGCAAGGAAAAGATAGGGAGCTGGCTGACATGATGCAGAGGAGGAAGGTGGACATACTGTGTGTTGAGGAGACAAGGTGGAAAGGTAGAAAGGTAAAAGCTTAGGAGCAGGGTTTAAACTGTTTTATAATGGTGTGGATGGGAAGAGAAATGGAGTAGGAGTCATCTTGAAGGAGGGGTTTGTCAGGAATGTTCTAGAAGTGAAAAGAGTGTCAGACAGAGTGATGAGTCTCAATTTAGAAATTGAAGGCGTGATGGTCAATGTTGTTAGTGCTTATGCCCCACAGGCAGGATGTAAGCTAGAAGAGAAGGAGAGATTCTGGAGTGAGTTAGATGAAGTGATGCAGAGTACCCCCAGAGGTGAAAGAGTGGTCATTGGAGCAGACTTCAATGGACATGTTGGTGCAGGCAACAGAGGGGACGAGGAAGTGATGGGCAGTTTTGGTATCCAGGACAGGAACACAGAAGGACAGATGTTGATCGATTTTGCAAAAAGGATGGAAATGGCTGTGGTGAATACTTTCTTCAAGAAGAAACAGAAGCATAGGGTGATTTATGAAAGCGGAGGTAAGAGCACAGAGGTAGACTACATCTTGTGTAGGCGATGTAATTTGAGGGAAGTCAGTGACTGCAAAGTAGTAGTGGGTGAGAGTGTTGCCAAACAGCATAGGATGATGGTGTGCAGGATGACACTGATGGTGAGAAAGGTGAAAAAGGCAAAGGCAGAGCAGAAGACAAAGTGGTGGAAGCTGAAAAAGGAAGAGTGTCGTGTTGTCTTCAAGGAGGAGTTGAAACAGGCTTTGGGTAGTCAGGAAGTGCTTCCAGAGGACTGGACAACCACAGCCAATGTGATCAGTAGGAGAGTACTTGGTGTGTCCTCTGGAAGGAAAGTAGATAAGGAAACTTGGTGGTGGAATGAGGAAGTGCAGGAGTGTGTACAAAAGAAGAGGTTAGCCAAGAAGAAGTGGGACATTGAGAGGACCGAAGAGAGTAAACAGGAGTACAGGGAGACACAGCGTAAGGCGAAGGTAGCAGTGTCAAAGGCCAAACAGAGGGCGTATGATGACTTGTATGATAGGTTGAACAGTAAGGAGGGAGAAAATGATCTATACAGGTTAGCACAGCAGAGAAATAGAGACGGGAAAGACGTGCAGCAAGTTAGAGTGATAAAGGACAGAGAGGGAAATGTATTGACTGATGACAGAAGTGTGCTGGGAAGATGGAAAGAGTACTTTGAAGAGCTGATGAATGAGGAAAATGAGAGAGAAAAAAGAGTAGAAGGGGTGACCGTTGAGGAGCAGGAAGTAGCAAAGATTAGTAAGGGAGAAGTGAGGAGGGCATTGAAGAGGATGAAGAGTGGAAAGGCAGTTGGCCCTGATGACATACCAGTTGAGGTATGGAAGTGTCTAGGGAGGTAGCAGTAGATTTTCTGACAAGAATATTCAACAAGGTCTTAGAAAGTGAGCAGATGCCAGAGGAATGGAGGAGAAGTGTGCTTGTGCCCATTTTTAAGAACAAGGGAGATGTACAGAGTTGTGGCAACTACAGAGGGATAAAGTTGATGAGCCATACAATGAAGCTATGGGAAAGAATAGTGGAAGCAAGACTAAGGGCAGAGGTCAGCATTTGTGAACCACAGTTTGGTTTCATGCCAAGAAAGAGCACCACAGATGCAGTGTTTGCTTTGAGGATGTCAATAGAGAAGTACAGAGAAGGTCAAAAGGAGCTGCATTGTGCCTTTGTGGATCTGGAGAAAGCATATGACAGGGTGCCGAGAGAAGAACTGTGGTATTGTATGAGGAAGTCTGGAGTGACAGAGAAGTATGTTAGAGTGGTGCCGGACATGTATGAGAGATGTAAGACAGTGGTGAGGTGTGCTGTCGGTGTGACAGAAGAGTTCAAGGTGGAGGTGGGACTGCATCAAGGGTCAGCTCTCAGCCCCTTCTTGTTTGCTATGGTGATGGACAGGCTAACAGACGAGGTTAGACAAGAATCTCCATGGAATATGATGTTTGCAGATGACACAGTGATCTGTAGTGAGAGCAGAGACCAAGTGGAGGAAAATCTAGAGAGGTGGAGGTATGCCCTGGAAAGGAGGGGAATGAAGGTTAGTCTTAGTAAGACACAATACATGTGTGTGAACGACAAGGACCCAAGAGGAACTTTGAGGTTACAGGGGGCAGAGATAAAGAAGGTGGAGGATTTTAAGTACTTGGGCTCAACAATCCAGAGCAATGGAGAGTGTGGAAAAGAGGTGAAGAAGCACGTGCAGGCAGGTTGAAATGGATGGAGAAAACTGTCCAGTGTGATGTGTGATAGGAGAGTATCGGCAAGAATGAAGGGAAAAGTGTACAAGACGGTGATGAGGCCAGCAATGTTGTATGGTTTAGAGACAGTGGCCCTGGGGAAAAGACAGGAGTCAGAGTTGGAGGTAGCAGAGATGAAAATGTTGAGGTTCTCTTTGGGAGTAACGAGGATGGATAGGATCAGAAATGAGTACATCAGAGGGACAGCACATGTTAGATGTTTTGGAGACAAAGTCAGAGAGGCTAGATTGAGATGGTTTGGACATGTACAGAGGAGGGTAGTGAGTATATTGGTCGTAGGATGCTGAGGTTGGAACTACCAGGCAAAAGGCCCAGAGGAAGACCAAAGAGAAGATTTATGGATGCGGTGAAGGCGGACATAAAGGTCGTTGGAGTAAGAGTAGCAGATGCAGAGGATAGGGAGAGATGGAGGCAGATCATTTGCTGTGGCGACCGCTGAAGGGAACAGCCGAAAGGAAAAGAAGAAGAAGAAGATATATGAAGGTGGTAGACGCGGGGCGGGCCCTCGATAACTAGATAAACATCAACATTTTTTGGAAAG
Source organism: Plotosus lineatus (assembly GCA_024760905.1). Taxonomy (NCBI): domain Eukaryota; kingdom Metazoa; phylum Chordata; class Actinopteri; order Siluriformes; family Plotosidae; genus Plotosus; species Plotosus lineatus. Next base: position 45,505,226 of record CM045738.1, read on the forward strand.
AAATGGTTCTGCAAGCATTCTTTAAATGTTTGGCTCCTTCAAGCCAATTTTTCCCATTTTAAAACGTGATAATAATGGGTCTGCCTGCTCCCAGTGACAGACTAAGAGTATCCATCGTGGTTTTTTTTTTTTTAAGTATTATTCACCCAGAATAATGTTTTATGATTCCAAGATAGCAGACCAATCAGATTGCTCTATACTCATGTATGGACTCTGGGCTTCACGGTGGTGCAAAGTAAGGTAAAGTCAGTTGGGCATGTTACACCCGACCCATAGCGGCTCATCGGGCCTGTGCTTATCCCCGGTTTCTGTAGCGTGAAGCGACCAGGAGTTCAACTCCTCCTGGATGGGACGCTAGTCCATCACAGGTTACCTTCCCAGTATTATTATTAAGTATTAAGTATTAATAAGTAATATTTTACTGGTACCATTTATACTGCTGGGTGAACAGAGGGACACTTGTGATTGAAACCTTGCCCAGGGGTCTTAGCACAGTGGGGGTCTAACTGGGATTCGAACACACAACCTCCTGATCATGAGCCCAGCACCCTAACTACTACTCCACCAGCCCCACCTTCACAGTGATGTCGTGATTTGTAGGACCACCCCTCAGCAAGAAGAGGTTCTGAATCCCAGGCTCGGGCCTTCCTGTGTGGAGTTTATATGATCTTCCCATGCTTGCATGGGCTTCTTCCAGGTAATCGGGTTTCCTTCCACAGTCTGAAGACGAACACGTGACCTGCTCCAGATTCCAGATTGACCCTAGGTGTGTGTGTGTGTGTGTGTGTGTGTGTGTGTGTGTGTGTGTGTGTGTGTGTGTGTGTGTTTTACCCTGTGATGTTCTGGTGAGCTGTTCAGGTTGTACCCCACCCTCGCCCAGTGGTGGCTGAGATAGGCTCTGGCCTCCTTGCAAGCTTAATAGGATGAAGCAGTTTGGCAAATGAGTGAGACGGGAAAGAGTGCAGGAAATCTTGAATTGTCCTATTTGTTCATGGAGGAACTACTTCTGGCACCCAGAAGAACCAATCGAGTTCCTGGTTGCACTGAAACACATTTCTCTGCTTCAAAAGATCTGCGTGATGTGCACACTTACAGTGGGAAACTGAAATGTTAATGTTTTTGAAGGTAAAAAAATAAGAAAATAAACAGAATAAAAATGTGTTTTATGAAAAAGAAAAGTCGTAAAAAACACAGAAGTTCAAAGTGGGAAATGTAATTTTGAGATTTTCAGGAGTCCGGGTGGCGTCCCTGATCATGTGCTGACATTCAAAAAGTCGAGCATGGAAAATCGAAAGAGAAGAAAACCATTTTCTTTTCCTTCAAGTCGCTCCTTCTTCTCCTTCTCGTTCTTCTCGTTGGCCTGAGCTCTTTTAACTGCTTCCTCATTTGGCTCTGACTCACAGGAACGATGGAGAGGATGGTTAGGGACGGTTACGAAATCCAGACTTGTCCGTCCTTTCTGTGGAAATTGAGCTCAGCGTTTCTGAATTACTTTTTTTTTTTTTCTGAAGTACATGCCGTTCGAGCGGCTCCCTGCAGCGCGGTTATCTTCTGCTCACGGGTTTGCTAGAAACAGTGACAAGGCAGAAACGAAACGGATGGAGGGAGAAAAAAAAACCCCCGAAACGGATGAGGAGTGATGGGTTGTGATGAGGGAGGGGATGTCACTGCACCGAACGATAGATAGAAATCAAAAAATATATTAATAGAGAAGAAAAACAGAAGTGGACATCGGTTCTATCTGCCTGGGGCCGGTCCTGATACGCAGGAAACATGACCCTTCACTTACTTTTCATTGTCATGTCTTTCCGTTGTTGAAATAATTACTAGAGGTCCAGAGAGAGAGTGTGTGTGTGTGTGTGTGTGTGTGTGTGTGTGTGTGTGTGTGTGTGTGTGTGTGTGTGTGTGCAGAATGAACGGGCACCAGAGAAGGAATGTCAGCTATGTGCCCTATTATAGAGGAGAGGTGCAGGAATGTAATTAAAGGGAGCCAAAATGTCCTCCCACAGTGAGAAATCAGTGTGTGTGTGTGTGTGTGTGTGTGTATGTGTGTGTGTGTGTGTGTGTGTGT
>CM045738.1:45512296-45514796 GCA_024760905.1 Plotosus lineatus
CCTTCATCCTCTTCAATGCCCTCCTCATTTCACCCTTACTAATCTTTGCTACTTCCTGGTCCTTGACGGTCACCTCTTCCACTCTTTTTTCTCTCTCATTTTCCTCATTCATCAGCTCTTCAAAGTACTCCTTCCATCTTCCCAGCACATTTCTGTCATCAGTCAATACATTTCCCTCTCTGCCTGAATCACTCTAACTTGCTGCACGTCCTTCCCATCTCTATTTCTCTGCTGTGCCAACCTGTATAATTCATTTTCTCCCTCTTCACTTTCCAACCGAGCATACAAGTCATCATACGTCCTCTGTTTGGCCTTTGACACCGCTACCTTCACCTTACGCTGTGTCTCCCTGTACTCCTGTTTACTGTCTTCGGTCCTCTCAATGTCCCACTTCTTCTTAGCTAACGTCTTCTTTTGTACACACTCCTGTACTTCCTCATTCCTCCACCAAGTCTCCTTATCTCCTCTCCTTCCAGATGACACACTAAGTACTCTTCTAAGTGTCTCCATGATCACTTTAGCTGTAATTCTCCAGTCATCTGGAAGCACCTCCTGACCACCCAAAGCCATTTTCAACTTCTCCTTGAAGACAACATGACCCTCTTCCTTTTTCAGCTTCCACCACTTTGTCTTCTGCTCTGCCTTTGCCTTCTTCACCTTCTTCACAATCAGCACCATCCTGCACACCACTATCCTATGCTGTTTGGCAACACTCTCACCCGCTACTACTTTGCAGTCACTGACTTCCTTCAAATTACATCGCCTGCACAATATGTAGTCTACCTGTGTGGTCCTACCTCCACTTTTATAAGTTACCCTATGCTCCTGTCGGGGCAGTGGTGGTCTCGTGGTATAGGGCGCTGAATCGCTGATCCAAAGGTTGGGGGTTCGAGTCTCACTCTCCACAAGGATGTCACTGTCCACCCCAGTGCAGCTAAATGAGTTATCAAAGGCCAGCCATGTCTCTCACTGTCTATGGTGTGAGGCATGGAAAAGAACCATTGCTAACTTTCGATAACAGTAGGCTGCAAAGCCATCAGCGTGTTTCTGCCCTGTGATAGCCTGGCAAGCTGTCCAGGGTGTACTCTGCCCACGCCCAGAGTTGGCTGGGATGGGCGCCAGCCTCTCCGTGATCCTAATTGGGATTAAGCAGTTACAGAAAATGAACTATGCTCCTGTCTCTTCTGGAAGAAAGTATTCACCACAGCCATTTCCATCCTTTTTGCAAAATCTACCGACATCTGTCCTTCTGTGTTCCTGTCCTGGATACCAAACCTGCCCATCACTTCCTCGTCCCCTCTGTTGCCTGCACCAACATGTCCATTGAAGTCTGCACCAATGACCACTCTTTCACCTCTGGTGGTACTCTGCATCACTTCATCTAACTCACTCCAGAATCTCTCCTTCTCTTCTAGCTCACATCCTGTCTGTGGGGCATAAGCACTAACAACATTGACCATCACGCCATCAATTTCTAACTTGAGACTCATCACTCTGTCTGACACTCTTTTCACTTCTAGAACATTCCTGACAAACTCCTCCTTCAAGATGACTCCGACTCCATTTCTCTTCCCATCCACACCATGAAAAAAACATTTAAACCTGCTCCTAAGCTTCTAGCCTTGCTACCTTTCCACCTGGTCTCCTGAACACACAGTATGTCCACCTTCCTCCTCTGCATCATGTCAGCCAGCTCTCTGCCTTTTCCTGTCATAGTTCAAACATTCAAAGTCCCTACTTTCTGTCCTAGACTCATGCCTTTCCTCTCCTCTCTCTGCCTACGGACACGCCTCCCACCTCTCCTTCTTTGACCAACAGTAGTCCACTTTCCACAAGCACCCTGTTGGTTAATAGCACTGATTGCGGTCATTGTTAACCCGGGCCTCGACCGATCCGCTTAGAAATTTTTTGTTGTGACTCACATATTTTATTTGGCATTTGTTTTACGCCGGATGCCCTTGCTGACGCAAGCCTCTGCATTTATCCGGGCTTGGGACCGGCGTGAGGGAGAGACACTGGCATGTGCCCCTCCCTCAAGGCTGCATTCGGTTTTAAATGTACAATGATGAATATTAATACGATCTCCGAACCCAGAAGACAAATAACACGATTTATTTTAATTGTTTTCAACAGTTTTCTATCGATTTCCCAATGATGTCCGAATGAGTGAGTTCTACTTAAACACGCTATAGCAGCGATAAACACTCTTTCCCTCACCGGTCGCTATTTATTCTCGCTTTACATTTCTTTCTTCCTTTCGACTTTTCCCCCTTCTCGGGAGTTGCCACAGTGAATCATTTGATTCGCACATTTGATTTGGCGTAGGTTTTTACATCACATCAAGAAAATAAATGTGAACTTCTTATTGGCCTTCACCAGGGTCCTGGGTCCACCGTGGAGTCCCCTCCAACTCAGACATGCTTTGAAGCCTCATCCAAACCACCTGAAGAGGCACCTTCTTATGTGGGTGGGGCTCAAATTGGAGCCCCGCCCAAATGTC
>CM045738.1:45519796-45527296 GCA_024760905.1 Plotosus lineatus
GCCCGGCAAGCTGTCCAGGGTGTACTCTGTCTTTGCCCCTAGTCAGCTGAGATGGGCGCCAGCCTCCCTGTGACCCTAAATAGGATTAGGTGGTTCAGAAAATGAATGAATGAATGAATTAATTAATTGGATGGATATGAATTTAACGCCAATGAAATCCCAGAAGGCCCCACAATGAAAACCCAATGAATCTACTATGAAGCCCCACTGAATCCCATATGGATCTGCTATCACTCCAGTAAGGCTTTAATAGATCTGCAGTAAATCCCCAATAAAACCCCGAAAGATCTGCAATGAACCCAGAATAGACTTCAAATGATTCTTCTATGAAGTGATGATGACACATCAATGAAGCCTTAGTGGATCTGCCATGAAGCCACAATGAAGTCCTAATGGAACATCAGTAGCACTGCATTGAAGTCCAAATAAAGTCCAAATGAACCAGCAATGATGCCTCATTGGAGCCAAACCAAACCTACAGTGGAGCTACAATGAAGCCTCATTGAAACATTAATGGATTGGCTATAAAGCTGAAATAATTCTTGAATGAAATCCACATGTGCTCTGAATCCACAGTGAAAACCCATTGGATTTGTTATGAATCCGGAATCAAGCTCCAACAGATCCGCTATGAAGCCTGACTCGATCCCAAATGGATGTGCAACGAAGCCACAATAATACTCTAAAAAGTCTTTAACAGAGCTGCTATGAATGGCAAATAAAATGTCTATGAAGTCACAACAACACCCCGGTGAAGCCCCAATGGATCTGCTATGAAGCCACAGTGAAGTCCGAATGGGACGCCAATGGAACTACAATGGCGATCCAATGAAAACTCAGCAGAACTGATCCTGAAGAATCAGAACGGAGAACTCAACATCGCTCAGGTATACAGCTCTCTAAATGCTCATGGAGGTTTATGTCAGTTGTTCAGACACGTATTAAACACTTTTCTATATAAATGATAATATACAGAAAGCTTCTGTTATTCGCTGGGGTTACATTCTGCCCCCACCCATGAATCCCGGAAACCCGCAAATTATTGATGCAGTTTTAAAACTGTTTTAAAAACATGAATGCACAATTCAAGCAATCACGTTGATAACATGTGCGTGAAGGAGAAAAAAAAAGAGGTGTACACATCATCTGCAACCAATCAGCAGGACGGAGAAACAAAAACTCTCAGCCGTTGGCTAAATTTGAATCACGTGCCAGTAATGTCGTGATGATGAATATGTATAATTTGCCGGGGCTGCCGCTAATTCGGTGCTTCTCAGATAGTGGGGTGCTCCCCTCTTGGGGGCCGTGGTGTGGTGCCAGGCGGAGCGTGTATGACCTTGGGGAACATGTTTTTTTGCCATACTGTACTAGAATTAACTGGTTTTTCTTTTTTAAAATTATGTAGTGCTTTTTTATTTTTAATGTTAAAGATACAATGCTATGCCGAGGTATAGTCATAACTTTTTCGACAAATAATACTATTTAGAGTCGCACGCGGGGTGCTGAAGCGGGTGGTGGGGGGTGTTTTATTTTTTCCTTCCTAGAGGAGGCATCACAGAAAATAATTGAGAAGCACAGCGCTAATTTAAAAAACATTATGGAAAAAATTATTTTGAGAACAAAATCCGCAAGTATGCGTGGTCACGAAAGGTGAACCAGAAATGGGTGGGGGCATCGCACGCAGCATGCTGGGGGGGTGGGGGGGTGGGGGTGGGTGAAATGTTTTATTTTTTCATTCCTAGAGGGGGAGTCACAGAAAATAATTGATACGCACTGCACTCATTTAAAAACATGATGAAAAAAAGCGCTTTTGAGAGCAAAATCCACGAGTATGCGTGGTGGCGAATGATGAACCACAAATGGGCGGGGGATTACTATACAAACCTGATAATAACAGCGGTTTGATCCTGTAACCTTCTGGTATATCAGGGACATATTAACGCTAAATACTCAAACTTGAGAGGAATAAAAACAAACTCTTTGCCTATCAAAACAAATTTTAGACATACTGAATGTTGATTAGAATTTCTGTAAATAATAACAAACATGGAACTCATGCACGTAAAGCTCAGGACCAATTTTGCTATTAGCTTTAAATTGGTGTGGTTATATACATGCTATAAAATTCAGCAAAACCAGAAAAATGTTTGCTTATTTAATATTTTCTGTCTTGTTAGAACAAATATACACTACTTCATTACTGTAAGTGAAACTGGAAGCTATCCTTCAGCTCAGAGTCCAGCCTGCAGCTATAAATGATGGTTCGTATCTTATAGGTTCCATATCACTGACAGCCTTGACAAAACTTTAGCTTGTTAGCCAGGTCATCACACTGGAGCCGCTCGCAAACTGTCCAGCAGTCTTCATTGAAACATCATGTCTTCCCCTCATCATTGTCCTCATGGCGTTCTTCTTCACTCATTACTCGACTTGCTCTTTTCACACTCACTCCATGCGGCTTCGGTAATCTTCCCCGAGCTCATGCTGGATAAATCCTGCATGTTTCCTGGCTCCGGTGAAGATAAACACTGAAGTAAATTGTATAAGGTCTTAATTTCCAAATGCTGGGTTCAGAATCATTACTTGTATTCTTTAAGTTGCCTTTAAATGCCTTGCTGAGGCCAGAGACTCTTAAAATCTTAATTTTCATATGCTAGAATTGAATTTAAAACATTTTAACCGCCGATCTCCATGGCACACTTTGGTGTGATCATTCTTTCTGCCACGTTGTCCCCACCCAAAGTGTGTAAGAAACCCAGTTGGCAGGAAACTCTGAGCACCGTGCCAAATTGGGTACGTAGGAATTCGACCAAGTCAGGAATTTAACTTTGTCAGCCACGTGGTAATGTTAATATGGTTTTGCGGCAGTTTGGTAGCTTGTTTAAGAGCAAAAAGCAGTAATGCATAAATGAAACGTGTGCCTCCACGGGGGCGAATGTGGGCTTCTGACTTTAAATTGGCTCCAGATTCGAGAGGTATTGTACACTGTAGACTTGGGTGGGCATCTGTGCATGAAGGTGGTTCACATCAGTCAAGTCCTGGTTAGATAGGAATCACTAACAGATGGTACGAACCAACCACCTCCTCGTAAACATGGGATATCCAGTGGTTTCTCCAGCATCTGGCACAAAACAATAACCTTGGAGCCGCACACATGAACTGTTGTCTTTGGTTTTGCAGCTTAATGTAAAGTCTCCAGTATACCTTCTCATTCATCTCGCAGTAAGAAATAGATTAGATATTCATAACAAATCAGTGGGCGGGAGATTTAGTGAGGCTTTAATGAAAGTCTAGAGGAGTGTCATCAGTGAAAGTCAAATAAAGCCCCAACACGGGCCGTTAATGTAGCACTAATGGAGCCACACTGATGCCCCAGTGAAACCTTAGTGAAGCCACAGTAATACCCCAGTCAAGCTCCTAGGTATACCACCAATCAAGCCACAGTGATGCCCCAATGAAACCCTATTGAAGAAACAGTGATGTCCTATTTAGGCCACAGTAGAACCACAGGTAAGGTAAGTCTGTTGGGCCTTTTACGTCCGAGTCTCGTGGCTCATCAGGCTAGTGCTTATTTCCGGTTTCCGTAGCATGAAGCTACCTGGAGTTTAACTCCTCCTGGATGGGATGCTAGTCCATAGCGGGTTACCTTCCCAGTATTTTTGCTGGCACCCATTTATACTGCTGGTTGGGCAGAAGCACACTTGTGGTTAAGACCTTGCCCAGGGGTCTTAGCACAGTGGGGGTCTAACTGGGATTCAAACCCATGACCTCCTGATCATGAGCCCAGCACCCTAACCACTATGCCACCAGCCCCACAGTAGAACCATAATGAGTTAACAATAGAGCCCCAATACATAGACAATAAGACCCACTGTGTAGCTGGAGTAAAGTCCCAGAGCAGCCCCAGTGGAGCCCCAATGGAGTCGCAGTGAAGCACTGTGAAAGCACAATGAGTCAGAAATGAAGTCCCAATTTAGCCACAATGGAGTTGCCAAGATGGCCCAATAGGGATGTGATGCAAACCCAATAACGTTCTAATGTAGCCACATTGAAGCTGCAATGAGTCAGCTATGGCGCTATAATACAGTGACAGTGACAGCTTAACAGTCAACAATAAAGCCCAAATACTACCACAGTGAAGGCCCAATAAATTTCAGTGTGGCCACAATGGAGCTGTGATGGAGCCCCAGTCAATGTCTCTTATAGCCACAAAGAGTGCTCAATTCATTCAATCATTCATTCATTCATTCATTCATTCATTCATTCAATCATTTATTCATTTTCTGATCCACTTTATTTTAAATCATTCTGCGAGGACGACAACACCCATTTCAGCCAACTCTGAGTGAGAGCAGAGTACATCCTGAGCAGCTCCCCAGTCCAGGGCAGGATGAAGGCTCATTGAAGCTGCTCTAATACAAACAAATGAAACAAATGAAGACTACTGAAGCTATAGTGTAGCCACAATGAAGGTCCAATGGAGGTGCGATGAGTCAGTGATGTGGCTTCAACACCATCAAAATATTGAATTACAATGCAGCCCTAATGGATTTGTAAAGAAGGCCCAATAAAGCTCCCTGTGGGACAACGAATACAATCACATTATTCCTTTAGAATTCTGGTCTATTGTCATTGCCACAATGCCAAGGTCATATTTATCTGATAATTAACTAGTTTCAAATAATTTATTTTTATGTTCCACTCAGTTTTATCTGAATAACGTATCTGGTTATTTCCAACCAGGCAGAAGGTAAAAGTTTCCAAATGTTTATGTAGAATCGTTTATACGGAAAATGAGAACATTCAAACAGATTGAACCTGAAATTTTCGGTTTACCTCAAAGTACCCATAATGCAGCATGGTGCCGATCTTTGTGGCCGACTGCCGAGCAGGAATCTTTCTAAACCACAGCCTTCATTACGGTGTCTAGACGGGACCTCCAGAAACTCCAGTACCACTACTCTTCCTCCCTTCTCCACCCCTCCGCTCACCTCCATCTTCCTCTTCTAAATGCCTACGCCTCACACCAAGCCTTCTTAATTTCCCAAACCCACCACCTGCTGCTCAATCGTGTGTGTGGGGGGAGTTCGACGCCATTTTTATGACCAAATAGGTGTCACAGTGCCGGTAACTGACTGAAGCTACATATGGCTGTGTGGAGCATTTTATATTCGGAAGGTTAAAGGTTTATTCACGATGTGGGCCACGGATTGGCTCTACACCATGAAAATATGTCACAGAAATGTCTTCAGTACTTTAAAAGTTTAATTTTAATTATTTATGCTCAGATTATATTAGGATGCAAAAAATATTTGCATTAAGTTCGGGTTAGCGTAAAGGTTAAAGTTCAAAATTTAGCTCTGATAGTTTGGGCAAGAGGGTAGGGAGTGCACTATGAGTGAGAGTCCCCACAAAGATAGAAGTTAAAGGTGGTGTGTGTGTGTGTGTGTGTGTGTGTGTGTGTGTGTGTGTGTGTGTGTGTGTGTGTGTGTGTGTGTGTGTGTGTGTGTTTCCACTATTATCCACTTGAACATGTGTGTTTAAGCTGTTATACAGTGAAATGGAAAACACACACACACACACACACACACACACACACACACACACACACACACACACACACACACACACACACACACAGACTAATATCTTGTACAGAGATTATAAGATACAAAGGGGAGGGTCATTTTATGACAAATTTTGGTATGAAAACAAGTAACAGCTGCCCTGATTCTTGTATTCATTTTATGTGTGTATGTGTGTGTGTGTGTGTGTGTGTGTGAGAGAGAGAGAGAGAGAGAGCGAGCGAGAGAGAGAGAGAGATAGAGCCCTACAGATGTCTACACTTTACTACAGTATAAAATACCGGAGCGGGCAACGATAACAACAGCAGCAACTTGGTTTGTAAAAATAATTAAAAGTTGTTGATGTGTCAATATGATGTCACGAATCAGTTTCCACCATTTTGGACCAATCACAGTCTGGCATGCAAATTATTCACACAGTATACAAGCTTTCATTACAGAATGCTTAGTGGTTTAGCAGCTACCTAGCTACAGAGTTTAACTATGCACAAATAGTTGTCATGGTAACATAATATTCAGTACTTTGATTATCATCGTACAGAAATCTCGATTGTAGCATTGTAGCATCCTGGAACGAATATTTCATTGGGGGGGGCGGGGCGTGGGGGGTTAGTTTCACCTGCAATGACTATCTGAGTATAAAAAGTTAAGACAGACTTTATACATTTTTATCTGTAATTTCATTAAAATTAACTAAAAAAATATTTTGTGCAATTTGTTACACCGTCAAAATTCTCCCAATATTTTGTAATGATGTCACAATGACAAATAAATAAAAAGAGTAAAGATTTATTTCATGAAAACAAATTCGTACGCATTTATTTAACATTATTATGGATGAAAGGAGTTTTGCAGTAGCAGTCATTTTTAACATTCATTCAGACATTTATTCATCAAACCAGAGCTTTACCAGAGCTGCAGAAAGGCCGAAGCCTATTACAGCCAACTTTGGGTAAAGGCGGGGTTCACAACCATTCACATGCTCAAACCTAGGGATATTTCAGAGCAGCCAATTAGCCTAATGTGTGTTTGGACTGTGTGAGGAAACTGGAGGACCCAGAAAAAAATCCCCCAAAGCCCGGGGAGAACATGCAAACGCCATGCAGACACGCTGTCGATGAACCCAGAACTCAAACCCAGGACCTTCTTGCTGTGAGGTGGATGTGCTCTGAATTTTATTTATTCATGTATTTATCTTTTGTGGTGTTTTTTTAAACATGACAAACTTTTTTCTTTTTGTTTGTATAATGAGCATCAGAAACGGTTGAGCGAACGATTGTATAGACCTGCAATAATGTTCGAGTAACAAAAACAAACTTGTTGTTAAGATATTAAATGTCCACTGAAGTATGTGGTATAGTAAATCAATAAAATAAAATAAAAAAGTTGTTTTTTTGAATTTATGAATATAAATATGAATGATTATTTATGCAAAATTATGCACAAAAAAAATGGACCTGGCAACTCTAAGCTGAGCTGTAGGTCTAAATCTAACATCAAGTGGTGTATTATTATTGAAAGCATCAGAGATCACCCACACACACACACACACACACACACACACACACACACACACACACACACACACACACACACATCATCATCATCATCATCATCAGCATCATCATAATCAGCAGAAGCAGCAGCAGCACACCCTGTCTTTATCTGTGACTGTATCTTATACTCTCATAATTATACACATGTAAAGATCGCTCACCTTCACTATCACTTGCTGAAAGCAATATTCAGTGCTCCGTCTAGCGCGCAAGTGCATGCATGCACGCACACACATAGGAACACACACTCGCTCTCTCTCTCTCTCACACACACACACACACACACACACACACATACACACACACACACCCATGCACACAGATGCACACACACACATATGTACATGCATACACACACC
>CM045738.1:45532296-45534796 GCA_024760905.1 Plotosus lineatus
TAATAATAATACATATACATTAACAATGCAGCCATGAGGCGGGGGGGGCACTAACCAGTGTCTCTCCCTCTTATGCCGGTCCCAAGCCCGGATAAATGCAGAGGGTTGCGACAGGAAGGGCATCCGGCGTAAAACTTCTGCCACATTTAAAAATGCAAATGATCAAAACAAAATTCATACCGGATCGGTCGAGGCCCGGGTTAACAACGACCGGCATCAGTGCTGTCAACCAACAGGGTGCTGATGGAAGTTGGACTACTGGTGGTCGAAGACGCCGAAGAAGGAGAGGCGCGGAGGCGTGTCTGTAGGCAGAGAGAAGAGGAAATGCGTGAGGCTCGGACTGAGAGTAGGGACTTTGAATGTTGGAACTATGCAAGGAAAAGATAGGGAGCTGGCTGACATGATGCAGAGGAGGAAGGTGGACATACTGTGTGTTCAGGAGACAAGGTGGAAAGGTAGAAAGGCTAAAAGCTTAGGAGCAGGGTTTAAACTGTTTTATAATGGTGTGGATGGGAAGAGAAATGGAGTAGGAGTCATCTTGAAGGAGGGGTTTGTCAGGAATGTTCTAGAAGTGAAAAGAGTGTCAGACAGAGTGATGAGTCTCAAGTTAGAAATTGAAGGCGTGATAGTCAATGTTGTTAGTGCTTATGCCCCACAGGCAGGATGTAAGCTAGAAGAGAAGGAGAGATTCTGGAGTGAGTTAGATGAAGTGATGCAGAGTACCCCAGAGGTGAAAGAGTGGTCATTGGAGCAGACTTCAATGGACATGTTGGTGCAGGCAACAGAGGGGACGAGGAAGTGATGGGTAGGTTTGGTATCCAGGACAGGAACACAGAAGGACAGATGTTGATCGATTTTGCAAAAAGGATGGAAATGGCTGTGGTGAATACTTTCTTCCAGAAGAAACAGAAGCATAGGGTGACTTATGAAAGCGGAGGTAAGAGCACACAGGTAGACTACATCTTGTGTAGGCGATGTAATTTGAAGGAAGTCAGTGACTGCAAAGTAGTAGTGGGTGAGAGTGTTGCCAAACAGCATAGGATGGTGGTGTGCAGGATGACACTGATGGTGAGAGAAAGGTGAAAAGGCAAAGGTAGAGCAGAAGACAAAGTGGTGGAAGCTGAAAAAGGAAGAGTGTCGTGTTGTCTTCAAGGAGGAGTTGAAACAGGCTTTGGGTAGTCAGGAAGTGCTTCCAGAGGACTGGACAACCACAGCCAATGTGATCAGGGAGACCGGTAGGAGAGTATTTGGTGTGTCCTCTGGAAGGAAAGTAGATAAGGAAACTTGGTGGTGGAATGAGGAAGTGCAGGAGTGTGTACAAAAGAAGAGGTTAGCCAAGAAGAAGTGGGACATTGAGAGGACCGAAGAGAGTAAACAGGAGTACAGGGAGACACATCTTAAGGCTAAGGTAGCAGTGTCAAAGGCCAAACAGAGGGCGATGATGACTTGTATGATAGGTTGAACAGTAAGGAGGGAGAAAATGATCTATACAGGTTAGCACAGCAGAGAAATAGAGATGGGAAAGACGTGCAGCAAGTTAGAGTGATAAAGGACAGAGAGGGAAATGTATTGACTGATGACAGAAGTGTGCTAGGAAGATGGAAAGAGTACTTTGAAGAGCTGATGAATAAGGAAAATGAGAGAGAAAAAGAGTAGAAGGGGTGACCGTTGAGGAGCAGGAAGTAGCAAAGATTAGTAAGGGAGAAGTGAGGAGGGCATTGAAGAGGATGAAGAGTGGAAAGGCAGTTGGCCCTGATGACATACCAGTTGAGGTATGGAAGTGTCTAGGGAGGTAGCAGTAGATTTTCTGACAAGAATATTCAACAAGGTCTTAGAAAGTGAGCAGATGCCAGAGGAATGGAGGAGAAGTGTGCTTGTGCCCATTTTTAAGAACAAGGCGGATGTACAGAGTTGTGGCAACTACAGAGGGATAAAGTTGATGAGCCATACAATGAAGCTATGGGAAAGAATAGTGGAAGCAAGACTAAGGGCAGAGGTCAGCATTTGTGAACAACAGTTTGGTTTCATGCCAAGAAAGAGCACCACAGATGCAGTGTTTGCTTTGAGGATGTTAATAGAGAAGTACAGAGAAGGTCAGGAAGGAGCTGCATTGTGCCTTTGTGGATCTGGAGAAAGCATATGACAGGGTGCCGAGAGAAGAACTGTGGTATTGTATGAGGAAGTCTGGAGTGACAGAGAAGTATGTTAGAGTGGTGCAGGACATGTATGAGAGATGTAAGACAGTGGTGAGGTGTGCTGTCGGTGTGACAGAAGAGTTCAAGGTGGAGGTGGGACTACATCAAGGGTCAGCTCTCAGCCCCTTCTTGTTTGCTATGGTGATGGACAGGCTAACAGATGAGGTTAGACAAGAATCTCCATGGACTATGATGTTTGCAGATGACATTGTGATCTGTAGTGAGAGCAGAGACCAAGTGGAGGAAAATCTAGAGAGGTGGAGGTATCCCCTGGAAAGGAGGATTGAAGGTTAGTCTTAGTAAGA
>CM045738.1:45554796-45557296 GCA_024760905.1 Plotosus lineatus
TCTTCCAGAAGAGAGAGGAGCATAGGGTGACTTATAAAAGTGGAGGTAGGAGCACACAGGTAGACTACATCTTGTGCAGGCGATGTAATTTAAAGGAAGTCACTGACCAAGTGACTAGTGACAAGTGAGTGTTGCCAAACAGCATAGGATGGTGGTGTGCAGGATGATGCTGATGGTGAGGAAGGTGAAGAAGGCAAAGGCAGAGCAGAAGACAAAGTGGTGGAAGTTGAAAAAGGAAGAGTGTCGGGTTGTCTTCAAGGAGGAGTTGAAACAGGCTTTGGGTGGTCAGGAAGTGCTTCCAGATGACTGGACAACTACAGCTAATGTGATCAGGGAGACAGGTAGGAGAATACTTGGTGTGTCATCTGGAAGGAAAGTAGATAAGGAGACTTGGTGGTGGAATGAGGAAGTGCAGGAGTGTGTACAAAGGAAGAGATTAGCTAAGAACAAGTGGGACATTGAGAAAACCGAAGAGAGTAAACAGGAGTACAGGGAGACACAGCGTAAGGCAAAGGTAGCAGTGTCAAAGGCCAAACAGAGGGCGTTTGATGACTTGTATGCTCGGTTGGAAAGTAAGGAGGGAGAAAATGATTTATATAGGTTGGCACAGCAGAGAAATAGAGATGGGAAGGACGTGCAGCAAGTTAGATTGATAAAGGACAGAGAGGGAAATGTATTGACTGATGACAGAAGTGTGCTGGGAAGATGGAAAGAGTACTTTGAAGAGCTGATGAATGAGGAAAATGAGAGAGAAAAAGAGTAGAAGAGGTGACTGTTGAGGACCAGGAAGTAGCAAAGATTAGTAAGGGTGAAGTGAGGAGGGCATTGAAGAGGATGAAGAATGGAAAGGCAGTTGGTCCTGATGACATACCAGTGGAGGTATGGAAGTGTCTAGGAGAGGTAGCAGTAGATTTTCTGACAAGAACATTTAACAAGGTCTTAGAGAGTGAGAGGATGCCAGAGGAATGGAGGAGAAGTGTGCTGGTGCCCATTTTTAAGAACAAGGGAGACGTGCAGAGTTGTGGCAACTACAGAGGGATAAAGTTGATGAGCCATACGATGAAGTTATGGGAAAGAATAGTGGAAGCTAGACTAAGGGCAGAAGTCAGCATTTGTGAACAACAGTTTGGTTTCATGCCAAGAAAGAGCACCACAGATGCAGTGTTTGCCTTGAGGATGTTAATGGAGAAGTACAGAGAAGGTCAGAGGGAGCTGCATTGTGCCTTTGTGGATCTGGAGAAAGCATATGACAGGGTGCCGAGAGAAGAACTGTGGTATTGCATGAGGAAGTCTGGAGTGGCAGAGAAGTATGTTAGAGTGGTGCAGGACATGTATGAGAGATGTAAGACAGTGGTGAGGTGTGCTGTCGGTGTGACACAAGAGTTCAAGGTGGAGGTGGGACTGCATCAAGGGTCAGCTCTCAGCCCCTTCTTGTTTGCTATGGTGATGGACAGGCTGACAGATGAGGTTAGACAAGATTCCCCATGGACTATGATGTTTGCAGATGACATTGTGATCTGTAGTGAGAGCAGAGAACAAGTGCAGGAAAATCTAGAGAGGTGGAGGTATGCCCTGGAAAGGAGGGGAATGAAGATTAGCCTCAGTAAGACAGAATACATGTGCATGAATGACAAGGACCAAAGAGGAACGGTGAGATTACAGGGAGCAGAGATAAGGAAGGTGGAGGATTTTAAGTACTTAGGCTCAACAATCCAGAGCAATGGAGAGTGTGGAAAAGAGGTCAAGAAGCGTGTGCAGGCAGGTTGGAATGGTTGGAGAAAAGTGTCCGGTGTGATGTGTGATAGGAGGGTATCGGCAAGAATGAAAGGAAAAGTGTACAAGACGGTGTTGAGGCCAGCGATGTTGTATGGGTTAGAAACAGTGGCCCTGGGGAAAAGACAGGAGGCAGAGTTGGAGGTAGCAGAGATGAAAATGTTGAGGTTCTCTTTGGGAGTAACGAGGATAGATAGGATTAGGAATGAGCACATCAGAGGGACAGCACATGTAAGACGTTTTGAAGACAAAGTCAGAGAGGCTAGATTGAGATGGTTTGGACATGTACAGAGGAGGGATAGTGAGTATATTGGTAATAGGATGCTGAGGCTGGAACTACCAGGCAAAAGGCCTAGAGGAAGACCAAAGAGACGATTCATGGATGTGGTGAAGGAGGAGATGAAGGTCGTTGGTGTAAGAGAAGAAGATGCAAAGGATAGGGTGAGATGGAGGCAGATGATTCGCTGTGGCGACCCCTGAAGGGAAAAGCCGAAAGGAAAAGAAGAAGAAAGAAGAAGAAAGTATACATTTCTTCATTTTCTGAATCATTTAATGTTAATTAGGGTTATGTGGAGGTTGGCACCCATCTCAGCCGACTCTGGGTTAGGTCGGGGTACACCCTGAACAGCTCACCATTCCATTTCGGGGCAATAAAACACACTCTTTTAGGAAAATAATAAATTACAGGTCGATCAGAAGCATTGTTAGCTATTTTGCTATATAGCCA
>CM045738.1:45569796-45584796 GCA_024760905.1 Plotosus lineatus
GATCAGCCTGAGGATCACTGGTCAGGGTCTGATCACCCTGAGGGTCTCTGGTCAGGGTCTGATCACCCTGAGGGTCTCTGGTCAGGGTCTGATCACCCTGAAGGTCTCTGGTCAGGATCTGATCACCCTGAGGGTCTCTGGTCAGGGTCTGATCACCCTGAGGGTCTCTGGTCAGGGTCTGGTCACCCTGAGGGTCTCTGGTCAGGGTCTGATCACCCTGAGGATCACTGGTCAGGGTCTGATCACCCTGAGTGTCTCTGGTCAGGGTCTAATCAGGGTCTCGCCAAGAAGAAACGTTCACGTTCAAATCCGCTGTTGGGTTCCATTTCTTGTCTTATTGCTAACGTGTTCTGTGTTGTGTTTCTGTGGTAACTGACCATTTGTTTCGAGTAGATGCGTCATATATCTACAAGTCCCGCCTTGTTTTTGTTTAGGAAACAACAGTAGCCTCTGCGAGCGTGCTACATGCTTTTCACACCTTTACCTGCTGTGTTTGGGCTACAACCAGAGAATCAAGGCCAAGCTGTTGTTAGACAAATAATCTGCAATCTTTGCAAGTCAAATATCAAACACACATTCGCGGGAAAAAGACAACGCGGGAGTTTTCGTTCTCATCGCTCAGTCAGGACGAGGAGACGCCATTCCATCTTCTGTGTGAGGTGGGAATAAAGGGACGATACGATTTGACATGAATATTGATATTGATGCTGCGATGCATTGTGCTGGTCTGTTGGGGTTCACATTGCTGACTTTCGACAAGAGTAGGCTGCAAAGCCGTCAGCGTGTTTCCGCCCTGCGATGGCCTGGCGAGCTGTCCAGGGTGTACTCTGCCCTCGCCCTGAGTTGGCTGGGATGGGCACCAGCCTCCCTGTGACCCTAATTAGGATGAAGCGGTTACAGAAAATGAACTGATGAACTGTTGGGTTTCATCATCATTTGCCTCTCAATGATTTCTTAAGTAGCTGAATAATTTATGTCCATGAAAACAATATTAGAATTTTAATAATTAATATAATTATAAAACATTATGTCGCATAATAAACAGAGACCCCCGTGCCGCTAACTGGGTTATCAAAGACCGGCCGTGTCTCTCACTGTCTGTGGTGCGAGGTTCCTGTTAGAGAACCGTTGCTCACTTGGTAAAGAGGAAGTACTCTGAGAGTACTCTGTACTCTGCCATCGCCAAGAGTCGGCTGAGATGGGGCCAGCCTCCACATGACCCTAATTAGGATTAAGCGGTTCAGAAAATGAATGAATGAATGATAGAATGATAAATAGAGATTTTCTCAACTCTGATTGGTCAGAAACTGGGTGTTTGTTTACCTGCACGGTCGGCACATATTTAACCAAACAGTGAATTCATATTAATGTACTTGATATATTTCGGATGTTATCGTTTCCATAGTAACAACTCATTCAAGGCTACGCTCGGACTAAAGCCAGGTCAGCTTAAAAACACAGCAGTATTTCCTTCAGTCCACTGGACACATTTAAAAGTGTGTGTGTCTGTGTGTGTGTGTGTGTGTGTGTGTGTGTTTCTATGTTGTCTTTATTCTTTCCTTTCTTGTTCTTTATGCATCTCTCCCTTTACTCCTTTCATCTCTCTCTCTCTCTCTCTCTCTCGCTCTCTGTTTCTCTCACTCTCTCTCTCTGTCACGCACACACACACACACACACACACACACACATTGTGATTGTGAAATGGAAATACATAATAACAGATTTACTCATATATATATATATATATATATAGACAGAGAGAGAGAGAGAGAGAGAAAGAGAGCGAGAGAGAGAGAGAGAATAAATAAACTTTCTTTTTTTCAGGAAAAATGAAAGTAAACAAGAGAATGGAAAAGTCCCTCCACTTCCTGCTCACTTCCTGTCATCTGGAACTCTGAGGTAATCCACACACACACACACACACACACACTTTAACTGCAGTTTTATTTATACAAAATAAATATAATCACTTTTTGTGATTAAATAGAAGCATATTTATTTTTTTTTGTATATGATGTGTTAAGTCTCTCTCTCTCTCTGTGTGTGTGTGTGTGTGTGTGTGTGTGTGTGTGTTGGCATGTGAAGGGAATATTGTTGTGTTTTCATGTTATTTTCCATGTGTGTTATGGTTTATTATTGTTTTTATTCTCACACACTGCCTTGTAATTTCTTGGGCAACATTGACAATAACAGACTCCACACACGGGGGTGGCGGGGGGGGGGGGGGGGGTTCCTTGTTTAGGCAGAGAAAGGAGAAAAGTGACAGAAGTAAAACAGGAAGAGAGAGGGTTCTCATGTCCAAAAAGTTTGGAGTGAGAAAGAGAGAGACACATGAGAGAGATTGTGTGTGTATGTGTGTAAAACAGGGAGCGAGACAGAGAGAGAGAGAGAGAGAGAGAGAGAGAAAGGTCTGAATAAGCAGAGCCACAGACAGGTGTCTCACCAGAATCAAATCTCAGCTCTAATCGAAAGTCATGTGGTTTTAGTTGCGACACTCGAAGCTCCAGCGAATTAAAACTTTTATTTTTGTTTTGGATCTCAGTTCCTCTTTCTCACATTCAGACCTTCGCTTTCCTCTGAGAGCAGATCCTGTCCCAGACCCCCAGGTTACAGCGAGGTGGGGATGGGGTGGGGTGTTCTGCTGCCTTCCACTGATTCAGATCATACAATTCAAGTCAAATCTCCATCCATCCATCCATCCATCCATCCATCTATTTATTTAAGATAGGTTTGTGATGGGTTTATTATGTATAAAGTTCTAGATGTGTTCAGTGTGGCATAAACCCAGCGCACGTGCAGTTGTTCTGGGAAATTAATCAGCCGTGATGCAGACTGTTACCGGCCCAGAACTCTCACGGCTCTGAGCGTGTTGCGGCTCTTCCATGGTTCACGCTGTACCACAGCAACCTGTCCATGATTACCACTTTAATAAATAAATAAATAAATAAATATATTTTTTAATACATAAATAACCAACAGGCGACATTTTCAATTGTTTATCATAACCGTATGTTTAATGATATTTTATTTTAAAAATGATGGAGGGATTGCAAGAGACAAAAATAATATTTGTTTTCTGGTGTCGCCTTTCAAGCTCAAAAGAGTTAAATATATATATATATATATATATATACATATATATATATATATATATATATATATATATATATAAATAATTATTACAGTCTTCATGAATCACTGAAGTAAACATGCATTAATCAGCAGAAACAAAACAAACAATAAAACATAAACCGGGTCACACAGAAGAGAGAGAGAGAGGGGCACAGAGAGAGAGAGAGAGAGAGAGAGAGAGAGAGAGAGAGAGAGAGAGGAAGACAAAGAGAGAGCCAGTGAAAAGAAGAGAGAGAGAGAGAGAGATAGGAAGACAGAGAGAGACAGTGAAAAGGAGAGAGAGAGAGAGAGAGAGAGAGAGAGAGAGAGAGATAGGAAGACAGAGAGAGACAGTGAAAAGGAGAGAGAGAGAGAGAGCGATAGGAAGACACACAGAGTGAGAGAGAGAGAGAGAGTGAGAGAGAGAGAGAGAGAGAGTCAGAGGGAGAGAGAGAGTCAGAGAGCAAGAGACAGAGAGAGAGAGAGAGAGAACATGACAGGGTGAGAGAAGTAGAGGAAACACCATCACAAAGAAAAGACAAGCAACACAAGACTCAAAGTCATGACTTACAGACTTATTAAATCATTACACACCCAAACTCTGCCTGTTACACTCTCACACTCCTCCTGTTACAGACCCAAACTCTGCCTGTTACACTCTCACACTCCTCCTGTTACACAGCAAACTCCTCTTGTAACACTCTATACTCCTCCTGTTACACACATAAACTCCCCCCGATACGAGCACTACTGGGTGCACCTTGCCTTTACCCACAGTCAGCTGAGATCTCACCTTATCCTCCACATCTTCTTCTCTAACACCAACTACCTTAATGTCCTCCTTCACCACATCTATAAATCTCCACTTCGGTCTTTCTCTAGGCCTTCTGCCTGGTAGTTTCAATCTCAGCATCCTACTGCCAATATACTCACTATCCCACCTTTGCACATGTCCAAACCTATCCAAATCTAGCCTCTCTGACTTCGTCTCCAAAACATCTAACATGTGCTGTCCCTCTGATGTATTCATTCCTGATCCTATCCATCCTCGTTACTCCCAAAGAGAACCTCGACATTTTCATATCTGCTACCTCCAGTTCTGCCTCCTGTCTTTTCCCCAGGGCCACTGTCTCTAAACCATACAGCATCGCTGGCCTCATCACCGTATTGTACACTTTTCCTTTCATTCTTGCCGATACCTTCCTATCACACATCACACCGGACACTTTTCTCCAACCATTCCAACCTGCCTGCACACGCTTCTTCACCTCTTTTCCACACTCTCCATTGCTCTGGACTGTTGAGCCTAAGTACTTAAAATCCTCCACCTTCTTCATCTCTGCTCCCTGTAACCTCACCGTTCCTCTTGGGTCCTTGTCGTTTACACACATGTGTTCTGTCTTACTGAGGCCAATCTTCATTCCCCTCCTTTCCAAGGCATACCTCCACCTCTCTAGGTTTTCCTCCACTTGTTCTCTGCTCTCACTGCAGATCACAATGCCATCTGCAAACATCATAGTCCATGGGGAATCTTGTCTAACCTCATCTGTCAGCCTGTCCAACACCATCGTAAACAAGAAGGGGCTCAGAGCTGACCCTTGATGCAGTCCCACCTCTATCTTGAACTTGTCTGTCACACCTACAGCACACCTCACCACTGTCTTACATCTCTCATACATGTCCTACACCACTCAAACATATTTCGCTGCCAGTCCAGACTTCCTCATGCAATACCACAGTTCCTCTCTCGGCACCCTGTCATATGCTTTTTCCAGATCCACAAAGGCACAATGCAGCTCTGTCTGACCTTCTCTGTATTTCTCTATTAACATCCTCAAAGCAAACACTGCATCTATGGTGCTCTTTCTTGGCATGAAACCAAACTGTTGTTCACAGATGCTGACCTCTGCCCTTAGTCTAGCTTCCACTATTCTTTCCCATAACTATATCGTATGGCTCATCAACTTTATCCCTTTGTTGTTACCACAACTTTGCACATCTCCCTTGTTCTTAAAAATGGGCACCAGCACACTTCTCCATTCTTCCCGCATCCTTTCATTCTCTAAGACATTATTGAACGTTCTTGTCAGAAAATCTACTAATACCTCTCCTAAACACTTCCACACCTCCACAGGTATGTCATCAGGACCAACAGCCTTTCCACTCTTCATGCCCTTCAATGCCCTCCTCACTTCACATTTACTAATCTTGGCTACTTCCTGGTCCTCAACGGTCTACTCTTTTTTCTCTCTCATTTTCCTCATTCAAAGTACTCTTTCCATCTTCCCAGCACACTTCATCTCATCAGACAATACATTGCCCACTCTGTCCTTAATCACTCTAACTTGATGTCTTTCCCATCGCTATTTCTCTGTGGTGCCAACCTGTATATTTTCTCCCTCCTTACTGTCCAACCTAGCATACAAGTCATCATGTGCCCTCTGTTTGGCTTTTGACACTGCTACCTTCACCTTAAAATGTGTCTCACTGTACTCCTGTTTACTCTCTTTGGTCCTCTCAATGTCCCACTTCTTCTTAGCTAACCTCTTCCTTTGTACACACTCCTGCACTCCTGTCTCCTTATCTACTTTCCTTCCAGATGACACACCAAGTACTCTTCTACCTGTCTCCCTGATCACATTCGCTGTCTGTAGTTTTCCAGTCATTTGGAAGCACTTCCTGACCACCCAAAGCCATTTTCAACTCCTCCTTGAAGACAACACGACACTCTTCTTTTTTCAGCTTCCACCACTTTGTTTTCTGCTCTGCCTTTGCTTTTTTCACCTTCCTCACCATCAGTATCCTCCTTCACACCACCATCCTATGCTGTTTGGCAACACTCTCACCCATTACTACTTTGCAGTCTCTGACTTCCTTCAAATTACATCACGTCCACAGGATGTAGTCTACCTGTGTGCTCCTAACTCCGCTTTTATAAGTCACCCTATGCTTTTGTCTCATTCTCCAGTTTCCTCCCACAATCCAAAAACATGCACAGTTGGCTAATTGGCTGTTTCAAATCACCTCTAGGTGTGAGCATGATAGTGTTGGCCCTGTGGTGGTCTGGCAAACTGTCCACAGCGTATCCTGCCCTCACCCAGAGTTGGCTGAGATGGGCACCAGCCTTCCCGTGACCCTAATTAGGATAAAGCGGATCATAAAATGTAAATTACTGACAGCAGTCTCACGTACTGAACGTTTATTGAATATCAATAACATTTCTAAATAAATTTACTGATAGTTTTATCAGTTTAATTACTTTAATGCACCACATCAAACTTTGATTGGTTACCAAGTAGCACGAGGTTGTTAAGCCACTTGGAGGTCAGTTTAATTAGGGCACAAGCAGCAATGATCATTTCCTGTCATTATTAAAATATTTAAATAGAAACGTGTCTCTGGTCCTGAGATGTTACTTAGGAAGTTATTGTCTCTCCGTCTGTCACATATCTACATGGTAAATTTAAATATCTGTCATCATCATCATCATCATCATCATCATCTTCTTCTTCCACTTCTTCCAAGCTCATGTTGCGGGGGCAGAAACCTAAGCAGAGAGGTCCAGACATCCCTCTCCCCAGCAACTTCCTCCAGCTCTTCTGGGGGGACACCGAGGTGTTCCTGGACAAGCCGAGAGACATAATCTCCCCAGCTTGTTTTAGGTCGACCCCGGGGTCTCTTCCCGGTTGGATATGCCCGAATCACCACACCAGGGAGGCATTCTTACCAGATGCCCGAGCCACCTCAACTGGCCCCTCTCAATGTGAAGGAGCAGCGGTTCTACTCTGAGCTCTCCCTGGATGGTAGAGCTTTTCACCTTATCTCTAATGGAGAGCCCCGCTACCCAGCTAAGGAAGCTGATTTCAGCCGCTTGTCTCCGTGATCTTGTTCTTTCGCTCACTACACCCAAAGCACGTGACCATAGGTAAGGGTTGGACTGTAGATCAAATGTTAAATTGAGAGCTTTGCCTTGTGGCTCAGCTCCCTCTTCACCATGACGGACCGGTACAGGCTTCGTTTAACAGCAGAGGATGCAGTGATCCATCTGTCGATGTCCCGCTCCATCCTTCCCACACTCGTGAACAAGACTCCAAGATACTTAAACTCATCCACTTGGGGCAGAACCTCATTCCCAACTGAGAGGTCGGGACCCTTGTCCAACTGAGAACCATGGCCTCAGACTTGGAGGTGCTGATTTTCATCCAGGCCGCTTCGCACTTGACTGCAAAGCGCTCCTATAAGAACTGGAGGTCCTGGCTTGATGAACCCAAAAGGACAATATCATCCACAAAAAGCAGAAACGAGATCCAAGGGTCACCAAACCAGAACTCCTGAAAGCCTTGACTGCGCCTAGAAACTTTGTCCATAAAAATTATGAACAGAATTGGTAACAAAGGATAGCCTTGGTGGACTCCAACCCTCACAAGAAGTGAATTCGACCTGTTGTTACTAATATGGACCAAACTCTGGCTCTGGTAATACAGCAATCGAACTGTCCATAGCAATGGGTCTGGAAGGCTGTACTCCCAGAGCATGCTCCAAAAGATAGCCCAAGGGACACGGTCGAAAGCCTTCTCCAAATCCACAAAATACATATGGACAGATTTGGCAAACTACCATGCCCCTTCAAGATCCTGTGGAACATATAGAGTTGGTAAAGAGTGCTAGGGCCAGGACAAAAACCACATTGTCCCTCACCAAACTCCTGCCACGCCTGAAATTTTGCTGCAGCACGTTTGGCCTGCCGGTACCTGTCTGCTGCCTCAGGAGTTCCACAGGCCAATAAGACCCAATAGGCCTCCTTTTTTAGCTGGTTGGCTGCCATCACCACAGGTGTCCACCACCGGGCTCGGGGGTTACCGCCACGACAAGCACCGATGACCTTCTGGCCACAGCTATGGAGGCAAGAAACATGGCCCATTTGGATTTGATGTCAACTGCCTCCTCCGGGACATGGTTGTAGCTCTGCCGGAGATGGGAGTTAAAAGCCTCACAGACAGGAGACTCCGCCAAACATTCCCAGCAGACCCTAATTATAGTCTTGGGTCTTCCAGGTCTGGAAGGCTGCCTCCCTCGCCATCAAAGCCAGCTCACTGCCATGTGCTGATCGGTTGTTGACAGCTTAGCTTCTCTCTTCACCTGAGTGTCCAGAACATGCGGCCACAAGTCCGGTTACACGACTACAAAGTCGGTCATCAAACTGCAATCTAGGGTGTCCTTGTGCCAAGTGCACTTATGGACACCCTTATGTTCGAAAATGGTGGTTGTGATAGACCAACTGTGAAGAGCAGAGAAGTCAAACAATGAAACACCATTCAGGATCAGACTGGAGAGGCCATCCCTACTGATCATACCCTTCCAGGTCACATTATCATTGCCCACATGGGCGTCAAAATCTCCCAGGATGAGTGAGTCTCCCGAGGGAGCATTCTCCAACACACACCCTAAAGACTCCAAGAAGGGTGACTACCTTGAATTGTCATTTGTTGCATAAGCACAAATAAAAGTCATGACCTGTCTCCCCACCCAAAGGCGGAGGGAAGCTACCCTTTCGTCAACCAGGGAGAACCCTGACGTTTGGGCACTGAGGCGGGGGGCAACAATGATGCCCACATTGGCTCGCTGCCTCTCTTCTGAACCGCACTTCGTCTGGACCTTCACCCAGGACCCGTTTGCCTTGGGTGACCCTAACAGGGGCATTATGACCTTGATAACATAGCTCCTCAGATCATTAGGTCACACAAACCCCTTTATCACGATAAGGTGGTGATTCAAGGAGGGGTAAATATCGATCAACAAATTACAAATCAGAGCAACGCCCCCCATGTGTGTGTGTGTGTGTGTGTGTGTGTGTGTGTGTGTGTGTGTGTGTGTGTCCTGTAAGATTTGAAGAAAGCAGACTGATGTAGTTCCAGAACATAAACACACACTCCCTGTTCCCAAGTTAGAACACACACACACACACACACACACTTTGCTGCTGTAATGGGTTCTTTATATTAGAACAGCTTGCATCTGCTGTTTACAATGCCTCATCAACTCAGCTCTCTCTCTCTCTCTCTCTCTCTCTCTCTCTCTCTCTCACACTCCCCCCCACAGTGATAATCGTATTGAAGGCATGTAATGCACCGTTCAATTTTTATTATGTTAACATGAATCATGACGAATTTCCTCTTCATTTCTCTCCTCTCTCTGACTTTCTTTCATTCTCTCTCACTCTCTCTCTTTCTTATCTCTGTCTCCTTCTCTCCATATTTTTTTTATCTATTTATATTTATGGTATATCAGTTAAGGGCCCAATAGTGGCAGCTTGTTGGTTAGGGAGCTTGGACCTGAGTAACACGGAGCCACTAGCTTCTGCCCCCTCTTTCTCTCTCTTCTTCTTTTTCTCCTTCAGTCTCACTCTTGCTACTGTTCAAATATCTTTCATTCGTTCAGCATCCTTTCCTTTCTAAATAATATTCTATATCTTCCTTTCTCAACCTGACCAATAATTCCCGAAAGTCATGACATATCTGTGATGTAATAACAATAAATAAATTGTTTTAATTGTTTATAGAAACACAAAGCGCTGTTTATTTTCTCTTCGTATTCTGTGAGTCAGAACCGAGCGCACGTTTCTGTTTGGCGTCTGTTCGCCTTACAGCCCAGAGAAAGGAGACAGGACAGAATGTGAGCAGAGACAAGCGAGATAAGACTCTGAACTGTACATTAATAACCCACCCACCACGTCCGCAGAACTAAAATATACACGACGCCCCTCTCTGCTGCACCCCCCCACCCCACCCCCATTAATATGATGCAGTGTAGACAGATCGCAGACGCAGGGCCTTGTCGCGGCTCCAGATTAAACACTTAGTAACACCAGTGTGTTTTCAGAGATGAAAGGTTCAAGTCATTTATTAAATATGATTCACTTATTCTTCATTCATGTAAACACAAATGTAAATATAAACATAAGTACAAATATAATCAGCACTGATATAGTTGTGACAAAAATGCCCTCTGGTGTCCCGTCGCAGCCATTTCTGATTCCAATCGAAGCTATAAAATCATGAAATGAACACTGTAGTTACTTTACGCTTTAATATTTATTTATTTGTTTGTGTTTTGTTTAATCACATGTCTGCAGTGAAACATTCATCTATCAGACACTTCTCTCTTAACTATGATGAGCGACTCCACGATGGAAGTTTCACTTGATTTTTCTATCTGATTGATTATTGCTTTTATACACACACACACACACACACACACACACACACACATACAAACATACGCACGCACGCACACACACGCACACACGCACACACACACACACACATATACATACATACACACACACAGACACACACACACACACACACACACATACAAATGTTCTTATTGTTGCTCTCTTACACACACATTCATTCTTCAGGCAGTGGTGGCCTGGTGGTAAAGGTGCTGGACCACTGATCCCAAGGTTGAGGGTTCAAGCCCCACTCTCAACAGGTCGTCACTGTCCCCCCAGTGCCGCTAACTGGGTTATCAAGCCATGTCTCTCACTGTCTATGGTTCATGTAAAAGAACCATTGCTGATTTTTGACAAGATGAGCTGCATAACCATCAGCATGTTTTTGCCCTGCAATGGCCTGGTGAACTGTCCAGGGTGTACTTTGTCCTCGCCCAGAGTCAGCTGAGATGGGCGCCAATTAGGATTAAGTGGTTCAGAAAATGAATGAATAGCAACCTTCACTCTCTCACACACACATTCATTGTCTCATTTTATCTCATTCATCTGTTTCATTTATTTCATATACATCTCACTCTCTTTTGTTTTTTCTTTATTTGTCTTTTTCCTTCTTCTTCTCCTTCTCTGACTGACATTATCTTTTCAGTTTTTCTCTCAGCTATGCATCTCTCTCTCTCTCTCTCTCTCTCTCTTCTGCCTGATTTGTGCTGTCATCCATTCAGGTACTTGTTCAATCTTTTGTCATCTCAAGACTAAATTACTGCAACTCACTACTGGCTGGTCTAACTTTAAGTGCTAGTCGACTGCTGCAAATGATCCAAAATGCAGATGCACCACTTATTTTCAACCTTCCCAAGTTTTCCCACACCACTGCTACAATCTCTCCACTGGCTTCCTGTAGCTGCTCACATTCGATTTAAAACACTAATGCTTGCATATATAGTAAAAAATGGAGCTGCACCTTCGACCTCAAATCACTTATTTATTACACTTATTAAATACACTTATACACACCTCGCACTGTACCAAATTCTTTTAGGTCCCTGAGCACTGCAAGACAGATCTCTCCCTCTACCAAGGGACAAGGGGAAAATGCATCTAAACTATTCTCTTTTCAGGCTACAAGGTGATGGAATGAATTCCTCTGAACATCCGGACAGCTGAGTAACTGAGTATGTTCAAACATCAACTGAAAACTTACCTTACTTTTTCAGCAGTATTTAGATTGAGCACTATGTTGTATACAAACACATAACACACACATGCACGCACGCACGCACGCAGGCACGCAGGAACGCACGCGCGCGCACACACACACACACACACACACACACACACACACACACACACACACACACACACACACACACACACACACACGCACAAAATAAATAAATAAATAAATAAAAAACCCTCACAATATCTTCCACCTGAATTTGACTGATGGTGTACTGGTCTGTGTTCTAACAAACCAGTCTGAGCACCCCCCACACACACACACACACACACACACACACAGCAGAAGTTGAGTTCCGCTGGACAAAAAAATTATGTGTATTTACAATCTTATAAATAAACTTAATGACTGTTATTGAAGAGAAAGTCAGAAATAAGTTCCGCATGACTAGAGTCAGAAAGTAAACCAGAACTTAACGTGTAACGGGGCACTGCACATGTGCACACCCGAGCTGGAGAAAGCCTCCATCTCACCCTATCCTCTGTATCTTCTACTCTTACGCCAACTACCTTCATGTCCTCCTTCACCACATACATAAATCTTCTATATGGTCTTCCTCTAGGCCTTCTGCCTGGTAGTTCCAACCTCAGCATCCTACGACCAATATACTCACTATCCCTCCTCTGTACATGTCCAAACCATCTCAATCTAGCCTCTCTGACTTTGTCTCCAAAACCTCTAACATGTGCTGTCCTTCTGATGTACTCATTCCTGACCCTACCTATCCTCGTTACTTCCAAAGAGAACCTCAACATTTTCTTCTCTGCTACCTCCAGCTCTGCCTCCTGTCTTTTCCCCAGGGCCACTGTTTCTAAACCATACAACATCGCTGGCCTCATCACCGTCTTGTACACTTTTCCTTTCATTCTTGCCGATACCTTCCTATCACACATCACACCGGATACTTTTCCAACCATTCCAACCTGCCTGCACACGCTTCTTCACCTCGTTTCCACACTCTCCATTGCTCTGGATTGTTGAGCCTAAGTACTTAAAATCCTCAACCTTCTTTATCTCTACTCCCTGTAACCTCACCGTTCCTCTTGGGTCCGTGTCGTTCACACACATGTATTCTGTTTTACTGAGGCTAACCTTCATTCCTCTCCTTTCCAGGGCATACCTCCACCTCTCTAGATTTTCCTGCACTTGTTCTCTTGTCCCCCCTCCATCTTGAACTCTTCTGTCACACCGACAGCACACCTCACCACTGTCTTACATCTCTCATACATGCCCTGAACCACTCTAACATACTTCTCTGCCACTCCAGACTTCCTCATACAATACCACAGTTCCTCTCTCGGCACCCTGTCATATGCTTTCTCCAGATCCACAAAGGCACAATGCACCTCCTTCTGACCTTCTCTGTACTTCTCTATTAACATCCTCAAAGCAAACACTGCATCTGTGGTGCTCTTTCTTGGCATGAAACCAAACTGTTGTTCACAAATGCTGACATCTGCCCTTAGTCTAGCTTCCACTGTTCTTTCCCATAACTTCATCGTATGGCTCATCAACTTTATCCCTCTGTAGTTGCCACCAATGACCACTCTTTCACCTCTGGGGGTACTATGCATCACTTCATCTAACTCACTCCAGAATCTCTCCTTCTCTTCTCACTCACATCCTGCCTGTGGGGCATAAGCACTAACAACACTGAACATCACACCTTCAATTTCTAACTTGAGACTCATCACTCTGTCTGACACTCTTTTCACTTCTCGAACATTCCTGACCATCCCCTCCTTCAAGATGACTCCTACTCCATTTCTCTTCCCATCCACACTATGAAAAAACAGCTGTTAGGAACCCTGTTCCTAAGTTTCTAGCCTTGTTACTTTTCCTCCTGGTCTCCTGAACACACAGTATGTCCACCTTCCTCCTCTGCATCATGTCAGCCAGCTCTCTACCTTTTCCTGTCATAGTTCCAACATTCAAAGTCTCTACTCTCAGTCATAGACTCATACTTTTCCTCTTCTCTCTCCACCTACGGACATGCCTCCCGCCTCTCCTTCTTCGACATTTTCAACCAACAGTAGTCCAATTTCCACCAGCACCCTGTTGGTTAACAGCACTGATAGCGGTCATTGTTAACCCGGGCCTCGACCGATTCAGTATGAAATTCGTCTTTACGGTTTGCATTTTGTATTCTGGCAAAAGTTTTACACCGGATGCCCTTCCTGTCACAACCCTCTGCATTTTTTCGGGCCTGGGACCGGCGTGACCCCCCCCCTCACGGCTGCATTACGGTGCTCGCTCATTCAACATTATTAAACATTTTAAAATATCGTGTTGCACTGTTGGCTGTGCAAATAGACAGAGGAGTAAGCCTGCACTGTCATTTTGTCGTTTACCATCTGACCCGGAGAGAAAAGCCAAGTGGATCGCAGCAGGAAATAGGAAAGACTGGTCTCCTACAGAATGCAGTATGTAAATTTATACAACCATTATAAGCAGTGATAATTGTAATGTATTATTGCATAAGCGCTTGTTTGTGTAGCTCTATTTGGGATAGAACACGTGCCTTAGCCGTTATGAGGTGGTCGTCTCTCTTCCCGGTTCCTGGCTCCCATTGTTGCATGCAGCTTACAAATCCGACAACAAAATACTTGTGTGCTTCCATTGATTTGTTCGCTTTTAACTCTTTGGCAGTAAATGGAGACGGGCAGTGGACAAGATATGTACAAAGATCCAAGTAGGCAAAAGCAGGAAGGGAAGAATGGTCGCATTCTAACACATTCCTAAACATCGACTGCGGCATTAGATATGGATCGGCAATCCCCAGATGCTTTTTATTTTACTCAGATACCTCATCCTGTGGTCACCTGTCAGATGATTGACAACGTCTGACAATATTATAGTGTCATTGCTTTTGCCTTCGACACTCTCACATATTTTGCTTTTGCTGTCATTATCGGTTGTTGTTGAAGCCATGCTTAGTGAATCGTGTGTGTTCTGGATCACGCTTGCTGTCCAAGATGGCGCATGAAGGTATTGGGGTCACGTGACTGCAAATTGGTGTAACGTGCTCCTAGGACTCGAGTTTCGGTCAACCAAGATGTGCACCCCACACAGTCAGACCAGCCTACGCCCTGGATAACAGTGTCTGCTAAATGCTGTGAATGTAAATGCTGTGAATGTAAATGTAAATGTAAATGCAAATAATGTAAATGTGAATGCTGCAAATGTAAATATAAATTCTGTAAATGTAAATGATGTAAATGTAAATGCTGTCAATGTAATTGTAAATGCTGTTATTGTAAATGCTGTAAATGTAAATGCTGTAAATGTTGTAAATATAAATGTAAATGCTGTAAATGCTGTAAATGTAAAGGTAAATTCAATTCTGTAAATGTAAAAGTACATGTACATGCTATAAATGTAAAGGTAAATGTAACTGCTGTAGATTTAAATGTAAATT
>CM045738.1:45599796-45609796 GCA_024760905.1 Plotosus lineatus
CAGGGTTTACTCTGTCAGTAACCGGAGTCAGCTGGGATGGGCGCCAGCCTCCCCGTGACCCTAATTAGAAATAAGCGGTTACAGAAAATCAAAGAATGAATGAATATAAACTACATAAAGCGTGTGTGTGTGTGAGTGAGAGAGTGAGAGAGAGAGAGAGAGAGAGCTTTTGAATGCATAAAAAAAAAATGAATAAATAAATGTAAGAAGGTGCTTCAGTAGTAAACAGATTGTGTCTCGTTCCACACCCACATATTGACCCGGTGCATAATGGCATGACATCACCACATGGTTGTATTGATAAAGTGCAGAATATACTCAGATTATGATCACATGTACAGTACGCGAGCCACTGTTTTTATTTATTTTAATGATATTATCACTGAATATCAACACAGACCGAATATAATATTCGATCATCCAGGATCGATGCTGTCGTCCAAAACGCCATCATAACCGCTGTCATCCGGTATTGATTTAAATGCAAAGATCATCACATAGTGAAGAGAAGGCTGGTAGGTGTTTATTAATTTAAATGACATCATCAAGTAACTGTCCCTGGAGTTTGTATGTTCTCCCCATGCTTGTGTTGGTTTCCTTGTGGTGCCCCGGTTTCCTCCTGGCTGTTCCATATTGCTCCTGTGTGTGTGTGTGTGTGTGTGTGTTGGCCCTAAGATGGACTGGAGAACTGTTGGCTGAGATGGGCTCCTAGTCGAATTAAGTGGTTCAGTACATGATGGGGTGAATCAGGTTCTTTAGGTAAAACTCAAAAGAAGTTTGAATCCTAAATTTGTCTATTTTTCAAAGATCTTTATTTCCACTACAAGTTTTCATAGAAGATATATCGCTGGACAGTGTCAATCTCTCTCGCTCTCTCTCGCTCTCTGTCTGCCTCTCTCTCTCTCCATCTCTCTGTCTGTCTCTGTCTCTCTGACTCTGTGTGTGTATGTGTCTCACTGTCTCTCTCATTGTCTTTCTGTCTCTCTCTCTCTTTGCCGCTCTCAATCTCTCTATCTCTGTCTCTCTGTCTCTGTGTTTGTGTGTGTCTCTCTCTGTCTCTCTGTCTTTCTCTGTCTCTCTTTGTGTGTGTGTGTGTGTGTGTATGTGTGCCTGCGTGCGTGTGTCTCACGGGCTCTCTCATTGTCTCTCTGGCCCCCCCCTCTCTGTTATAAGTAGTTTACCTTTACGATGTTTAGTAAATATAAACAATTTTATAAAATGTATATAATGATCTATTTTGTGATTTTACAGAAAGGAAATTATTTATTTCTATAATAATCTATAATCATAATTTTTCCCCACCCTTTGGCTGACGTTTCTCAATGTCTCTCAGTCTCTGTATCTTTGGGTCTTACTGTATTTCTTTGTCTCTCGAAGTCCTTTGGTGTCTCGCCGTGTCTCCCTGTCTTTCCTGTGTCTTTACATGTGGCCATCCATGTCTTTTTCTATCTCTATGTATCTCTCTGTATGTCTCATTATCTCTTTTTGTGTCTCCATGTCCAAATACGCTTTTCTTTCAGTGTCTCCCTGTATTTCTCTCTATATAACTTCAATTCTCTCTCCTTGTCTCCACATGCGTCTATCAGTGTCTCGCCACGTCTCTCTGTTTCTCGCTATCCTTCTCCATTTTTTCCATGTCACTCTCGGTGTTTATCCTTGTCTTTTTGTGACCCTCTGTGTCTTTTTCAGTGTCTCTCCTGCTCTCTCGACAGAGTGGGCGTGATTTACAAGCCGCTTCTCTCCCTCCCTTCGGTAAGTCAATATGGCTGAATTATTTAAAGCTGCTGCTCAGTTAATTAGATATTTAATTGACTATCTGTAGACTGATGATGGCGTCCCCCACGCACATAAATTCCTTTAAATGGGACAACAACTTGACCCCAAGCAAGTGTCGATTTAGCGCTGTCACTCCAGAGGTGAAAGGTCGGCGTAAAAGATGTGTCAGGCGGCCCGGGCTTTCACTGTATGTTTTAGACTTGGGATGAAAATTAAGTTGAAAAAAGTGTGAGGTTTTTTTTTTTTTTTATTTGTGTAAGAATTTTACTTTTCTTTCTTTGAAAAAGAGTTGAATGAGAACACATTCTCCTATGACATCATTCTGACAGACAAAGGTGACTAATCTTTTAATGGAATTTAATTTGGAATAACAGAACAGAAGGGGCAGTGGTGGCCCGGTGGTAAGGTGCTGGATTGCTGTTCCTGAGGTTGAGGGTTTAAACCCCAAGGTCACCGGTTATTACTGCTGCCCCCACAGTGCACTAACTGGGTTACCATAGGCCGGCCATGTCTCTCACTGTCTGTTGTGGGAGGTTCATTTAAAAAAAACAATGCTGACCTTCATCTAGAGGAGCCACATAGCCGTCAGCGTGTTTCTGCCCTGCGATGGCCTCCCGAGCTGTCCAGAGTGTACTCTAGCCTCACCCAGAATTGGCTGAGAGGGGCATCAGCTGCCCCATGACCCTAATTAGAAATTAGCGGTTCAGAAAAGGAATGATTGGATGAATACTGCAACGGAGGATGGGAATTGGAGCGTCACGGGTGTGTCTGTCGGTTGTATCTTTACAGCGCTCGATGTTTCTCCCTCCTTCTCGATTTTTATTCTCATCCAGACTTCTGTTTCTCCCTCAAGCTTATGGAAGGGTTTGTCCTCCCTCGCTCTCTGTCTGTGCATAAACACACCCCTTCATCTCCCCCTTGTCCTCTCTCTCTCTCTCTCTCTCTCTCTCTCTCTCCTGCCTTCCCCTCTGCCATCATCATAAGTTTCCTTCTGTAGCTGAAGTAGCTTCAATGGACTTTCATGACAACTCATTTCCTGAAAACTCTCGCTTTCTCTCTCACTCTCTCTCTCTCTCTCTCTCTCTCGCTCTCTCTCTCTCTCTCTCTCATCTCTCCTCTGTTTGTCCTTTCTTGTTTTTTTTCTTCCGCTACTCTCCCCAGGTAAAATATTGATGGATTTTTTATGAATCGCTATGAAAAATTCATCCGCGTTCTGAAATGAAAAAGCGTAAACATCCTGCATCTGCCTATTCCTCTCGCATTCGTTATCCATTTACATCACCTCGCTCTCATCCCTCACCTGGATGAGAAAGAAAGGGGGGACAGAATGAGAGAGCGAGAGAGAGAGAGAGAGGCTTGTTCGCCACTATTTTTCCTAATTGCTTGATTTGACCTGCTCTCCCATCAATTAAAAGGCTGTCAGAGGTGGACGGATGGAGGATGGATCAGCGGGCTGGTCGATGTCTCCGGTCGATGGTGGGATGAATCAATAAATGAATCGAGAAGTCTAAAATGAGGCTGAAGTGAGCTCTTGAAAGAGCATCAACAACAACCGCAAAAACAACAGCATCAACAACAACAGGAATTAATTGGACGTGCTTACGCTCGTACCGTCACGCACCCCTTATCCAACTGCGATGCGTCTGAGGCTTCAATTTCTTGTTTATTAACTGACACACCATCTGTTTAGTCTTTATTTTAATAACAGCTCCTGAGTAGCACATTAGTGCGATACACTCAGCCTGGAGAACTTAGGATGATATCGCAGTCATCTATGGGCAAGAAGGACAGCATACCTGTCTCTTACAGCTATCAGCAGCCAATCATGGGTGTCTGTGAATTTTCCCTCAGAGTGTTTTAGGCTGCTGCCGAATATGCATGTGCAGCAGCTTGTAAAGATGCGGGTGGCAGCATCATGTGTCACGGGGGTGGGGGTTGGTTATGCCCTTCTCTGGTTGGAGGTGGTCACAGGTGATGGAGAGGAAACACCACAAACACAATAAATAAAGAACAGTGGGCGGGCGCTTCAGACATTAGCGACAAAGTGTAATGAAACATAAACTTCTCTGTCCTGAAGGTATATTTTTAGCTCAGAAACTGGAAAGTCCTACCATTTCTTCATATATATTATTCAGACATTATTTAATATTTGTCTTGTGCCGAAAAAAAAAAAAAAAAAAAAAAAAAAACACTTGATGGGGGCCAAGGCTGTCAAGGCTAACCACCAATCGGAATGGGGCACTGTACCATAGTAGCTAGCATGTCTGCCTTACAGCGAAAGTGTCCTGAGTTTGATTTCCTGGAGCATCTCTGTGTGTAGAGCTCTGTGCTTGTGTGGGTTTCCTCCCACATTCCAAAAACATCTACATTAGTCTGTAGGTGGTTCCTAATCTCCCCCAACTGTGTCAGTGTGAGTCTTAAAGATTGTGTGTTGGCCTGGCAAGCTGTTCAGGGTGTAATCTGTCTTTGTTGTGCGTCGGCTGACATGGGTCCCAGCCTCCCATTAGGATTCAGACGCCGAGAAAATATATGGATGAATGAATGAATATTCGGAATTTGTGTGACATGCCTCGCAATAATCTTAGACAGCATTGATGGCACACCTTGATTACATTCTACAAGGCAGCAGGTGGCAGAATTTAGCATGCTAGCGCTAATAGCATCATTTGAAGTGTAGACATTTTTGAAGTAAATGTAAATTCTTTCTTTTTTTCTCAAACTCCTCGTACGCTTTATTATTAGCATCTCTTGGCTTGTGAGCGATGCAGAGATTCGATTACACCTCGAGAAAGATTAGATAGGACTACACAGAAGGCGGTAACTGAACACCTGAATAAGTAGCAGAGATGGCAAAGAACCTCAGATTCTTCGAGTTTTAATTACCCATATACCTGCCTCATAACATGCTCTATAAATAAATTAGAGGTGGAAAAACCTCTCTCTTAAAGAATAGATGAAATAGCGGCAGTTTTACTTTTCAACGTTAAAGGTATTTGTGTTGTTTGACAGTCTGTGCACCGCATCTCCCGAACCAAAAGGGGCCCTGGATTATAAGCCGCATTA
The DNA here is from genome assembly GCA_024760905.1 of Plotosus lineatus. Lineage (NCBI taxonomy): Eukaryota > Metazoa > Chordata > Actinopteri > Siluriformes > Plotosidae > Plotosus > Plotosus lineatus. Next base: position 45,604,636 of record CM045738.1, read on the forward strand.
AACGACACAAAAACCAGATAAACCAAACTTGATTCAACTCTCACAATAACTCTCAACATTGTTCACTTATAATAATATAAAACAATAAACTCACTTTTTCTGTTCATTCCTCTTCCACAAATCCATAAAATGTGAGCCACTCCACCGAAAGTAGGTTTTTTTTACACAGATAGAGGAGGCCCAAAGCTGCAAAATGCGGCAAAAAGTTTGTCAATACCTTGAAAACTGACCGAGCTATGTCATTTCTTGAGTCAGCATTCAACTAAAATTTTCAAAAGACGTTTTAGAGAAAAATAAGCACAAAGATTTCCCTTCTTCCAAGATCATTAGTCCTTAGCAACCAAAGATTTTACAGACAGATAAAGTTGATGAGCCATACGATGAAGTTATGGGAAAGAATAGTGGAAGCTAGACAAAGGGCAGAGGTCAGCATTTGTGAACAACAGTTTGGTTTCATGCCAAGAAAGAGCACCACAGATGTAGTGTTTGCTTTGAGGATGTTAATAGAGAAATACAGAGAAGGTCAGAAGGAGCTGCATTGTGTCTTTGTGGATCTGGAAAAAGCATATGACAGGGTGCCGAGAGAGGAACTGTGGTATTGCATGAGGAAGTCTAGAGTGGCAGAGAAGTATGTCAGAGTGGTGCAGGACATGTATGAGAGATGTAAGACAGTGGTGAGATGTGCTGTCGGTGTGACAGAAGAGTTCAAGGTGGAGGTGGGACTGCATCAAGGGTCAGCTCTGAGCCCCTTCTTGTTTGCTATGGTGATGGACAGGCTGACAGACGAGGTTAGACAAGAATCTCCATGGACTATGATGTTTGCAGATGACATTGTGATCTGTAGTGAGAGCAGAGAACAAGTGGAGGAAAATCTAGGGAGGTGGAGGTATGCCCTGGAAAGGACAGGAATGAAGGTTAGCCTCAGTAAAACAGAATACATGTGTGTGAACGACAAGGACCCAAGAGGAACAGTGAGGTTACAGGGAGCAGAGATAAAGAAAGTGGAGGATTTTAAGTACTTAGGCTCAACAGTCCAGAGCAATGGAGAGTGTGGAAAAGAGGTGAAGAAGCGTGTGCAGGCAGGTTGGAATGGTTGGAGAAAAGTATCCGTTGTGATGTATGATAGGAGGGTATCGGCAAGAATGAAAGGAAAAGTGTACAAGACGGTGTTGAGGCCAGCGATGTTGTATGGTTTGGAAACAGTGGCCATGGGGAAAGACAGGAGGCAGAGCTGGAGGTAGCAGAGATGAAAATGTTGAGGTTCTCTTCGGGAGTAATGAGGATAGGTAGGATCAGGAATGAGTACATCAGAGGGACAGCACATGTTAAAGGTTTTGGAGACAAAGTCAGAGAAGCTAGATTGAGATGGTTTGGACATGTACAGAGGAGAGATAGTGAGTATATTGGTAGTAGGATGCTAGCTAAGGTTGGAACTACCAGGCAGAAGGCCTCGAGGAAGCACAAATAGATTTATGGATGTGGTGAAGGAGGACATGAAGGTAGTTGGAGTAAGAGTAGAAGATACAGAGGATAGGGTGAGATGGAGGCGGATGGTTTGCTGTGGCGACCCCTGAAGGGAAAAGCCGAAAAGAGAAGAAGAAGAAGAAGAAGAAATGCTTTCAATTGATCCTGATTGAAAAAAAACACTGTCAGGTTCAAACAATCACACTGAAATTAAGAAAACTGCATGCATATTATAAATATAATATAAATAAGCATGTAACAAAAATCTCTCTGATCTCTTTATACAAGTAAGCTTCATCAACTCTGCCCTCAGCATCATCATCTTCATCTATATCCTGCTCAGCAGAAAGGATCACATCATCTTCACAAACACCAGTCATCACACTTTTATTAACAGATGCCTCTTCTTCATCAACATCAAAATCTTCATCAACACCACTGGCATCATCATCATCATCAACAGCTTGTTTATATGTTAAAGGTATGAAACATTTAAGTATTTTTCAGGTCATGCCCAATTTTCGTACAAAACTAAATAACCCACTATCCAGCATGTCCAATCCAGGCAATACTCATGCAATACTCATTAAGTATTAAAGTACATAATACAGAGCATACGGGATTTTATTTGACTGAATTGCAATGGAAGTATCTCACACACACAGAGACTGTAAGCAGTGAGTGATTTGTGCATCTATCGCACCATTTGCACTCATTTGCTCCACTCCCTTCATATACTGTATTTTCTTCCATTCAAATTTCACTTGTTCATCTGAATGCTGCCCATTTAACTGTTTGCACACTGTGTTTGTGTGTGTGTGTGTGTGTGTGTGTGTGTGTGTATGTGACAAAGAGAGAAAGAGATAGAGAGAGAGAGAGAGAGAGAGAGAGAGAGAGGCTTCTTCAAAGCTAAATTCCAGCGTGGAATTTAACATCTATACTAATGCTGCTAGAGATCACAGATGACATTTCACTCTCCTTTTCCTGAAATTATGTGTATTCACAATCTTATAAATAAACTTACTTACTGTTATTGAAGAGAAAGTCAGAGATAAGTTTCACATGCACTGGACTACAGTTAGGAAGTAAACAGGAAGTTAACGTGTGACGGGCACTGAGCATGTGCAATGTGAGCATGTGACCGAGTTCACCAATCGGGGTGCTCGTCAGATCTTCCTTAGCGACTGTCTGTCTGTCTGTCTGTCTTCCTTTCGGCTTTTTCCCTTTTACTCAGGAGCCGCCACAGAGAATCATCTGATTCGCACATTTGATTTGGCAGAGGTTTTTACGTCGGATGCCCTTCCTGTCACAACTCTTTTTAGCAAGGGACAGAAACACGCTGACGACTTTGCAGCTCCTCTTTACGAAAGTCAGCAATGGTTCTTTTACATCAACCTCTCACCATAGACAGTGACAGACATGGCCCACCTTTGATAACCCAGTTCGCCGCACTGGGGGGACAGTGACAACCTTGTGGAGAGTGGGACTCGAACCCCCAACCTTTGGATCAGCGATCCAGCGCCCTATACCACTAGACCATCACTGCCCCACGCGACTCTGTCTCACTGACAACGTCTGCCAAATCAAATGTGCGAATCAGATGATTCGCTGTGGCGACTCCCGAGTAAAAGGGAAAAAAAGCCGAAAGGAAGACAGACAGTGAGACAGAGTCGCGTGGCTTCATCCACACATAAGGCGCACCGGATTATAAAGCGCACGGTCAGGTTTTTTGAAGATTAAAGACTTTTACGTGCGCCTCATGGTCTGAAAATGTGTGTGTGTGTGTGTGTGTGTGTGTGTGTGTGTGTATATATATATATATATATATATATATATATATATATATAAATAATTTTTTTGTTGTTGTTCTTTTTTTTTTTTTTTTTTTTTTTTTTTTTTGGTGCTCCATAGTAACTGTATGTCTATCAACACTTGCATCCAATTTACTCATTCTATCCCCAAAAACTTTCAACCTTGCTCTGACCTATCACCTTTGACCATTACATTCCAGAAAAAAAAAATTATCTTTGACACCCATGAAAGCTGGTGGTGGAAATTCCGTGCATGGGAATTATCAGATTTTTTTTTTTTTTTTTTTTTTTTTGACAGGAAATGAACAAACTACAAGTTAAAATGACAGCAGAATATCCACCTTACAGCAAGAAGGTCCTGGGTTCGAGTCCCGGGCTCAGGATGAGAGTTCTTGTATAGAGTTTGTATGTTCTATCCATACTTATGTGGGCTTCCTCTGGGTACTTTCGGTTTCCTTCTGTAGTCCAAGGTCACGCGTATTAGGCTAACTAGCGGTTCCAAATTGACCGTAAGGTGTGAACGTGTGTATGAGTGCGAATGGTTGTGTCTATGTTGCCCTTTGATGGTTTGGCGAGCTGTTCAGAGTGCGCCATATCTACTCACAAAGTGGCCTGAGATAGGCTCCAGCTTCCCCGCAACCATAATATAATTATATAATTAAGCAGTTCGGGAAATGAATGATGAAGAAATAAACAAGTTATTTGTGATTTCAGATACATGATTCTTCACGGGATTAAAAGAAAGGCGACATGGCGGGATTAAAAGAAAACAGTTTTGTAGTACTGTACATCCATGCTACACACACACACACACACACACACGCGTGCGCACGCACGCGCAAACCCTTCACACACGTTTACGCATCATCACCTCGACTTAATTAAACCTCTCAGGAGAATCCTATTCACACCAATCGAGTTTTTTTTTTTACGTGTAAATGAGGATGAAAACGAAGGCACTCGATCCATCCGATGATCTCTCACACTGCATACTAAATAAATATCCCATAATGCTCGAACGTTGTTGTATCTGTGGTCCGTGGTGACTTTCGCGCTCAAGTAAATCTCGAAAAGTATCGTTCTTTTCTTCTTTCAAGGCTTACGGAGACAATTAAGAACAGGAACGTGAAGGATGGAGGCCGTAAATGCTGTTAAAACGAGGCTGTGAGATGGAGCGATAAAATCAACAAAGCGGAGGATGTGGGCATGAGGAGCTAATCAGTGCTAGTTCACCACACTGCGTACTGATGATGACAAATCAATAAGAGAGAGAGAGAGAGAGAGAGAGAGAGAACCTTCAAGTACCTTCCCAGGAACCTGTGAGACCTGAATTCTGGATTCTGATTGGTCAGAAATCGCAACTGAACATTTTAGAACAGCAGCTCTGACTGTAGTGTGGGTTAATCTGTTAGTTTCATTACATCAGTGTTTCTATGGTAACACATATGCAGGAACGTATACAACAGACAATCATAGATATGGTGAAGATTTCTATAAAGAAAGGTTATTATGTAATATTTGGGCTTTTTACACCCGAGCCATCGTGACTCATTAGGCCGGTGCTTATTCCCGTTTTAACTCCTCCTGGATGGGACGCTAGTCCATCACATGCTACCTTCCCAGTATATTTTTACTGGTACCCATTTATACTGCTGGGTGAACAGAGGCACACTTGTGCTTGAGACCTTGCCCAGGGGTCTTAGCACAGTGGGGGTCTCAGTGGGATGTGAACACACAACCTCCCGATCATGAGCGCAGCACCCTGACCACTACAACACCGGCCCCACTTTATGTAATATTTCTATAATATTAATTATGTTGGTTGCGCTACACTTTTACTTTGCCACCGCAGTCGTCATATAAACACGATGGCCGGTCGATAGCAC
>CM045738.1:45614796-45644796 GCA_024760905.1 Plotosus lineatus
AAGGGAACAATGGGAAAGAAGAAAGAAGAAGAAGAATGAAGAAAGAAGATGAAAAAGAAGGAATAAGAAGCAAGAAGAAGAAGAAGAAGGAAGAAAAAAAAAGAAGAAAATGATGAAGAAGAAGAAAGAAGATGACAAAGATGAAAAAGAAGAAGAAAGAGGAGGAGGAAGTAATGTTCTGGGTTGGCTTCTGTGTGTGTGTGTGTGTGTGTGTGTGTGTGTGATACCTGATGAAGAGTTCAGTGGCTGGAAAGGTGACAGTACAATCTTGGTTGCATCCTGAGTTCAAGTTCTCATGAATAATACGATGCGATTAGCGTTGATTAGCACCAGATGTTCCGCAACCAGAGTAGCGAATCTGTGAGTGTGAGACATTTCTGATTAAAATCCCCAAATGTACACACTTCCACGACACCCAGCTATAAAAAAAAAAACCTGCAATGGTCTGGCAAGCTGTTTAGAGTGTACCCCATCCTTGCCCAGAATCGGCTGAGATGAGCACCGGCCTCCCTGCAACTCTTATTAAGATTAAACATCTTAGCAAAGGACTGAATGAATGAATATCTATATATCAACATTTTAATATTTTTCTTACTTGTTTACACCCTCAAGTTTAAATTATTCATTTATTTATTTGTTGCAGGGTTTCAGAGACATTCCGTTATTGTTGAATCGTCATTTCGTTTTTGTTCTCGGGCGTTTCTGTAAATCTAGTGGTTGGATTGACGTCAGAAAACCTTCACGCTATTTTCTTTTTCAGGGACGAAATAAATACTTCTCAAGGTTTTTTTAAACATAAGAAAAGAATCCATTTAAACATCATCATCATCATATTTATACATTCAGCTGTCATTGCGCCTAATCCTACTTGGGCCATGAGGAGGCCAGTCTGCCAGTAAAGTTTGCCAATGCACTGCAGGGCCAACACACACAATACACACTTTCCAATTATCCAAATATCCGATTAGCACAACCTGCATGTTTCTGGACTGTCGGAGGAAACGAGAGAGCGACCGGACGAAACCCGCGCAAACACACAGAGAACATGCAGACTCCATACAGAGACGGGGCAGCGGTGGCCCAGTGGTAAAGGTGCTGGATCACTGATCCCAAGGTTAGGGGTTCACAGCCACACTCTCATCGGGTTGTCACTGTCCCCCCACCCCAGTGCCGCTAACTGGGTCATCAAAGGCCGGCCGTGTCGCTCACTGTCTATGGTGGGAGGTTCATGTAAAAGAACCATTGCTCACTTTCATCAAGAGGAGTTGCATAGCCGTCAGCCTGTTTCCGCCCTGTGATGGCCTGGCTAACCTTTCAGGGTGTACTCTGCCCTCACCCAGAGTCTGCTGAAATGTGCTCCAGCCTCCCTGTGAACCTAATTAAGATTAAACGGTTCAGAAAATGAATGAAGGAATACAGAGATGCTATACATGCCGCAGGACCTGCTGTGTTGTGGGCGTGCTAACCACTACACCCCACCCCCCTCCCGCCGTTCTTTAAATAATATCGAAAAAACAAGACGGTGCTAAAAGTGGGAAGATAAATATTAGTGTATATAAGTAACATAAACGGTTACGTTCATGTGACTGTTGTACCACAACATGGCTCACAAATAATCTCCTCTTGCTGGGATGTTCCCGAAACAGGTGGAGAAGGGGCGGTGCCAATACTTTATAAAGACCAATGAAACGCGAAGGATAATAACTTCGAAAAGATGAGTTAAATGTAACGCCTCATCTGTTAACGACGACAATATAAATAATTTAAAAAAACCTCACAGACACATTTATTTATTTATTTATTTGTTTGTTTGTTTCTTTATTTATTTATTTATTTGTGAATGGAATCGATTGCTTGCGGTAAGTGCTGTTCACGCTTCTAATCTCCGCGTATAAGTCTGGAGCCGTATTGATCAGAATGCATGTAATAAAGTTTTTTTTTTTTTTTTTTTTTTTTATCCCCTTCTCGCCATCTAATGTGCAAAATAAGCATTACTGCTGCAGCGGCGTTTGGGACAACATCATCAAAACGCAGGCACGACGGTGCTGATTATACGAACGCCATCGAGCCGCCAGACCCCTGAAGTGTAATCAAACTTATAAACAGAAAAAACGGAATTTTTCCCTAAGGAACACCGGAGAGCCCCGGACCATCTTCACCCGGATTCACGGCCATCACAGGGAAAGCAGCTAAGGTTCAACCGAACAAATGTAATTGACGTTACAGTCGAGTCAAGTCATTCACAGTGCATTGATTACAGGTATATAAATAAATCCATACATTTCAAAATCATGTACACCATACAACATCAATTAAGTCAAATATATTTTTTAAAATACCATTAATATAATTTTGTAAGTATGAATAAATAATATAATAATTAATTGTAATAATTAAAGTATTTTGTGGTGAAGTGTTTGATTTAAAGGGGAGGGGATTCCTCTGTTTTCTGGAAATTATGAAAATAATGTTTTATATCAAAAGAAAGATCCCACATCTTCAAGTTTTATTCGACTGCCTATCAAAGATGTTAAATTAATTGATTAATAATAATTTAAACTGGTAGCTATATCTATGCGAAAGGAGAAAAAACAAAAAAGATAACACAAATTAGAACAATTAACAACAAAGTAGGGCAATTGAAAGTATGAATTGTTGTCATATGGCGCCACCGTACTGTACGGGGTTAATATTCAAATTATATTTGGACAAACCAATGAATAAAATTAATATAAAAAAAAAAAAAAAAAATCCGGGCAGTGGTGGCCTGGTGGTAAGGTGTTGGATTACTGACCACAGGTTTATGGGTTCAAGCTGCACTGTGAACGGTTATCACTGCTGTCCCCCCCGGTGCCGCTAACTGGGTTATCACAGGCCGGCCGTGTGTCTCACTGTCTGTGCAGAGAGGTTCATGTAAAAGAACCATCACTGACTTTGGTAAAGAGGAGCTGCATAGCCTTCAATGGCCTGTGATGGTCCACTAAACTCTTCAGAGTGTATTCTGCCCTCGTTCTGAGTCGGTTGGGATGGGCGCCAGCCTCCCCAAGACCCTAATTAGGATTAAGCGGTTCAGAGAATGAACGAATGAAAAAAAAAATCTGGGCAGTGGTGGCCTGGTGGTAAAGGTGCTGGATTGCTGCCCCCAAGGTTGTGGGTTCAAGCCCCACTCGCAACGAGTTGTCACTGTCCCCACAGTGCAGCTAACTGGGTTATGACAGGTTGGCCTTGTCTCTCACTGTCTATGGTAAGAGGTTCATGTAAAAGAACCATCGCTGCCTTTCGACAAGAGGAGCTGCATAGCAGTCAGTGTGTTTCTGGCCTGTGATGGTCCAGCGAGCGCTTCAGGGTGTGCTCTGCCCTCACCCAGAATTTGCTGAGATGTGTACCAGCATCCTTGCGGCCCTAATTAAGCCGTACAGAAAATGAATGAATGAATTAATTAATTAATTAAAAAATCCTTTAATATGCAGGGATTTTATTTTTTTATCTGTTTAAAGTTAGTCTCGTGCTATAGCGGCTAGTTGTTACTATAGAAACAGTCATAATAAACTTTCTGACTAATCAGCATCATTAAAGAAGTATTAATGTAGATTAACACCTCGATGTACACAGATTCCATGGAAAAGATTATTCTCTAAGATTATCTTTATTAGAATATTAGGCCACGCCCATCAGGTCAATGGGCGAATCACAGTAATCGGCGTAAACGTTAGCAAGCAGAGTAAGTTAGCTAATGTTTATCACACAGTGTTTATCATTCTGCGTCTTTGTTTACATTTAAAATATACACACACACACACACACACACACACACACACACTTAAATATAAAGCTCAAAGCAGGAAATATGACAGCGGAAAGATGGAAGATGAAAGCAGTCTGGGAATGTAGTTTGTTGTCAGTGTTTTGGTTTGTTTTGTGCGTGCGTGTGTGGAGCAGACTGATGTGACGTGGCTCAACTGACTAACCAAAGACACAGAAGCCATTTTATAATGAGATCCAGAGAGAGACAGACAAAGAGACGTTCTCAGGATTAGCACATAAACATTTATTCCCCTCCAGTGATGCTACACACATGCGCTGCGCGTATACACACACACGAGACAGACGGCAGACTTACACAACACACACAGACATAACCATTCTCATGATTACAGATTGTTAATGTTCCATGAACTGTTTCCCATGAAAAATCATTCAGGAATTATTTCCCAAGATGCCACAGTACTTACATCATTACAACAGGGACTTTTACATTATGAGGTCTTTTTTTTTTTTTTTTTAGGAAAAAATTAAAATGAAAATAAATTATTCATATAGTGAATAACTTGATTCATTTTCTAAGCCAATTAACCCTAATTAGGATCATAGGGAGCTGGCGCCCATCTTAGCCGCCTCCAGCTGAGAGCAGAATACACCCTGAACGGCTCCTCAGGCCATCATGGGGCAGAAACACACTGACGGCAATACAGCATGCGCTACAAATTACAAGGGTTATTAATATAATTATAATATAATTAAAATACTCCCAGTGCACTAACTGTGTTATCACAGGCCGGCTGTGTCTCTGACTGTCTATGGCGTGAGGCTCATGTAAAAAAGAGCCATTGCTGACTTTCGACAAGAGGAGCTGCATAGCCATCAGCGTGTTTCCGCCCTGCGATGGCTGAGCGAGCTGTCCAGGGTGTATTCTACCCTCCCCCGGAATCAGCTGAGATGGGCGCCTGCCTCCCCGTGACCCTAATTAGGATTAAGCGGTTCAGAAAATGAATGAATGAATAAAAATATAATTGAGGCAGTGGTGGCCTGGTGATAAAGGTGCTGAATTGCTGATCCTAAGATCCTAAGGTTGTGGGTTCAAGTCCCACTCTCATCGGGTTGTCACTGCCCCCACCAGTGCAGCTAACTGAGTTAGCAAAGGCCGGCCATGTGTCTCACTGTCTATGGTGTGAGGTTCATGTAAAAGAACCATTGCTGAATTTCGTCAAAAGGAGCTGCATAGCCGTCATCGTGTTTCTGCCCTGCGATGGCCTGGTGACATGTCCACGGTGTACTCTGCTCTTACCCAGAGTCGGCTAAGATGGACCTTAGCCTCCCCATAACACTAATTAGAATTAAGCGGTTCAAAAAAATGAATGAACGGATGTTTCCTTCCATGTTTACTGCATGGGTGCAAATAATTTTGAAAGTATTATATTGTGTATAACATGTACGCTTCAACTCAACTTTATCCCAGACCAGTTACATGTGCATCAAGGTGAGCGATCATGAAGGTCATTTTTATATACGAATTCAACTGAACCAGGAGTAGAGCCCAAAGGGTAAGCGAAGAAATAATGGCACCCTGAAAAACAGCTTGGCAGGCTGCAGGAGGCCGAAGTGCCTTCTCATTGGAAGGGTGAAAGGTGGGTGGGGCGGGGGCGTCATATTTCACCACAGTAGGGTAGAAACTCCATCTGTTCCTGAGGGTCACTTAACAGTGAAATTTTACAGAAGAAACACTTAAGTGTAGAAGTTTCCACATCAGGAAAATCTGAAGGACATTACATTATAGATTTTACACGTAATTCAAATATGTTGAATTATTTTCTTTAAATTAATTTCTCCCATGGGGATAAATAAGGTATTAATCTATCTATATTTCAGAGCCAAAATAACTAGCTTGGAATGGACACAACTAGCTTATGTAATTGCATAATTAAGATATGTAGCCAGCATGACTACTTTATATAACTAGCAGAACTAGCTTATATAACTAGCATATGTATCTCAAATAACTGGCGTGTATATCTAGCTTGTATAGCAACATTATGTAACCAATGTAATCAGACTACATAACTAACATATCTGTCTGTCTTCCTTTCGGCTTTTTCCCTTTCACTCGGGAGTCGCCACAGCGAATCATCTGATTTGCGTTTGATTTGGTAGAGGTTTTTATGTCGGATGCCCTTCCTGTCACAACCCTTTAGCAAGGGACAGAAACACGCTGACGACTTTGCAGCCTACTCTTTACGAAAGTCAACAATGGTTCTTTTACAAGCCTCTCACCATAGACAGTGAGAGACATGGCCTGCCTTTGATAACCCAGTTAGCCGCACTGGGGGGGACAGTGACATCCTTGTGGAGAGTGGGACTCGAACCCCCAACCTTTGGATCAGCGATCCAGCGCCCTATACCACTAGACCACCACTGCCCCTACATAACTAACATATCTATCGTACAGAAATAACATCTGTTTTACATAACTCGCACAAGTAGATTATTTAACTAGCATATTTAGCATATGTAAATTGCACAGCAAAGTAATGTAACCCGCAATACCCACTTAAATAACTAGTTCATGTAAATAGCATGACTGGATTATGCAGTTAGCAACGAACATAACTACCTGATAGAACTATGATAACACTTTTACATAACTAGCATAACTATCTTACATTTTTATCATAACTAACATATAACTAGCATAAAGCACTTGCATGATTAGCTTATGGAACTAATACAATTAGAAAAACTGGCTGTTATTTATTGTCACGAATTATTTAATTATTATTATTATTTATGCTGCCATGAGGCGGGGAGGGGGGGCACTAACCAGTGTCTTATGCCCTTATGCCGGTCCCAAGCCCGGAGAAATGCAGAGGGCAGAGGGTTGTGTCAGGAAGGGCATCTGACGTAAAACCAATGCCAAACTTCAATCATGCAAATCAGAAGTAATACCCCCATACCGGATCGGTCGAGGCCCGGGTTAACAACGACCGCCATCAGTGCTGTCAACCAACAGGGTGCTGATGGAAATTGGACTATTGTTGGTCGAAGACGTCGAAGAAGGAGAGGCGGGAGGCGTGTCCATAGGCAGAGAGAGAAGAGGAAAGGCATGAGTCTAGAACTGAGAGTAGAGACTTTGAATGTTGTAACTATGACAGGAAAAGGTAGAGAGCTGGCTGATATGATGCAGAGGAGGAAGGTGGACAGACTGTGTGTTCAGGAGACCAGGTGGAAAGGTAGCAAAGCTAAAGGCTTAGGAGCAGGTTTAAGCTGTTTTATCATGGTGTGGCTGGGAAGAGAAATTGAGTAGGAGTCATCTTGAAGGAGGAGTTTGTCAGGAATGTTCTTGAAGTGAAAAGATTGTCAGACAGAGTGATGAGTCTTAAGTTAGAAATTGAAGGCGTGATGTTCAATGTTGTTAGTGCTTATGCCCCACAGACAGGATGTGAGCGAGAAGAGAAGGAGAGATTCTGGAGGGAGTTAGATGAAGTGATGCAGAGTACCCCCAGAGGTCAAAGAGTGGTCATTGGTGCAGACTTCAATGGACATGTTGGTGCAGACAACAGAGGGGACGAGAAAGTGATGGGCAGGTTTGCTATCCAGGACAGGAACACAGAAGGACAGATGTTGATCGATTTTGCAAAAAGGATGGAAATGGCTGTGGTGAATACTTTCTTCAAGAAGAAACAGGAGCATAGGGTGACTTATAAAAGTGGAGGTAGGAGCACGCAGGTAGACTACAGCTTGTGCAGGCGATGTAATTTGAAGGAAGTCAGTGACTGCAAAGTAGTAGTGGGTGAGAGTGTTGCCAAACAGCATAGGATGGTGGTGTGCAGAATGACGCTGATGGTGATGAAGGTGAAAAAGGCAAAGGCAGAGCAGAAGACAAAGTGGTGGAAGCTGAAAAAGGAAGAGGGTCATGTTGTCTTCAAGGAGAAGTTGAAACAAACTTTGGGTGGTCAGGAAGTGCTTCCAGATGACTGGACAACCACAGCAAATGTGATGAGGGACACCGGTAGGCGCGTACTTGGAGTGTCCTCTGGAAGAAAAGTAGATAAGGAGACTTGGTGGTGGAATGAGGAAGTGCAGGAGTGTGTACAAAGGAAGAGGTTAGCTAAGAAGTGGGACATTGAGAGGACCGAAGAGAGTAAACAGGAGTACAGGGAGACACAGCGTAAGGCGAAAGTAGCAGTGGCTAAGGCCAAACAGAGAGCTTATGATGACAATGATCTATACAGTTGGGCACAGCAGAGAAATAGAGATGGGAAGTACGTGCAGCAAGTTAGATTGATAAAGGACAGAGAGGAAAATGTATTGACTGAGACAGAAGTGTGCTGGGAAGATGGAAAGAGTACTTTGAAGAGCTGATGAATGAGAAAAATGAGAGAGAAAAAAGAGTAGAAGAGGTGACCATTGAGGAGCAGGATGTAGCAAAGATCAGTAAGGGTGAAGTGAGAAGGGCATTGAAGAGGATAAAGAATGGAAAGGCAGTTGGTCCTGATGACATACCGGTGGAGGTATGGAAGTGTCTAGGAGAGGTAGCAGTAGATTTTCTGACAAGAACATTCAACAAGGTCCTAGAGAGGGAGCAGATGCCGGAGGAGTGAAGGAGAAGAGTGCTGGTGCCCATTTTCAAGAACAAGGGAGACGTGCAGAGTTGTGGCAACTACAGAGGGATAAAGTTGGTGAGCCATACGATGAAGTTATGTGAAAGAATAGTGGAAGCTAGACTAAGGGCAGAGGTCAGCATTTGTGAACAACAGTTTGGTTTCATGCCAAGAAAGAGCACCACAGATGCAATGTTTGCTTTGAGGGTGTTAATAGAGAAGTACAGAGAAGGTCAGCGGGAACTGCATTGTGCCTTTTTGGATCTGGAAAAAGCATATGACAGGGTGCCGAGAGAAGAACTGTGGTATTGCATGAGGAAGTCTGGAGTGGCAGAGAAGTATGTTAGAGTGGTGCAGGACATGTATGAGAGATGTAAGACAGTGGTGAGGTGTGCTGTCGGCGTGACCGACGAATTCAAGGTGGAGGTGGGACTGCATCAAGGATCAGCTCTCAGCCCCTTCTTGTTTGCGATGGTGATGGACAGGCTGACAGACGAGGTTAGACAAGAATCTCCATGGACTATGACGTTTGCAGATGACATTGTGATCTGTCGTGAGAGCAGAGAACAAGTGGAGGAAAATCTAGAGAGGTGGAGGTATGCCCACGAAAGGAGAGGAATGAAGGTTAGCCTCAGTAAGACAGAATACATGTGCATGAATGACAAGGACCCAAGAGGAACGGTGAGGTTACAGTGAGCAGAGATAAAGAAAGTGGAGGATTTTAAGTACTTAGGCTCAACAATCCAAAGCAGTGGAGAGTGTGGAAAAGAGGTGAAGAAGCGTGTGCAGGCAGGCTGGAATGGTTGGAGAAAAGTGTCCAGTGTGATGTGCGATAGGAGAGTATCAGCAAGAATGAAAGGAAAAGTGTACAAGACAGTGGTGAGGCCAGCGATGTTGTATGGCTTAGAAACAGTGGCGCTGAGGAAAAGGCAGGAGGTAGAGGTGGAGGTAGCAGAGATGAAAATGTTGAGGTTCTCTCTGGGAGTAACGAGGATGGATAGGATCAGAAATGAGTACATCAGAGGGACAGCCCATGTAAGATGGTTTGGAGACAAAGTCCGAGAGGATAGATTGAGATGGTTTGGACATGTACAGAGGAGGGATAGTGAGTATATTGGCAGTAGGATGCTGAGGTTGGAACTACCAGGCAGAAGATCTAGAGGAAGACCAAAGAAGAGATTTATGGATGTGGTGAAGGAAGACAAGAAGGTCGTTGGAGTAAGAGAAGATGCAGAGGACAGGGTGAAATGGAGGCGGATGATTTGCTGTGGCGACCCCTGAAGGGAACAGCCGAAAGGAAAAGAAGAAAGATTTATGCTAATATTTATTCACTTATTTTCTAAATCGTTAATCTTAATTATGGTCGCAAGGAGGCCGGTGCCCTTCTCAGCCGACTCTGAGCGAGGGCAGGATACAAACTGAATAGCTTGTCAGGCCTTTGCAGGGTCAACACTCACACAGCCATTCACACTCACACCCACAAGGGATTTGGAACCGCCAATCAGGATACTGTGCATGTTTATGGACTGTAGGAGAAGACTGGAGTACTTGGAGGAAACCCACACAAGCACAAAAAGAACATGTAAACTCCATGCAGAAACGCCCGAGCTGGGAATCAAACCCAAGACCTTCTCGCTGTGAGGCTGACTGTGATAACAACTACGCCCCAGAGCCGCCTTTACGCTAATATCTGTACTATAATTTTATTTTACATTATCTGTGAACAATTTTATCTGATATTTTTATTTATTGAGCAGTTTAAAAATGATTTTGGTTAATTATTGTTGTTAATTTATAATCCCAACTAGCGTAGTAGCAAAACATTGCAAAACATACTGGTAGCAACACAAGCTACACAAGTCCGCTTACAATAGCGCTAATGTGTCCATTTTATGAAGCGTTGTACACAACATAGTGTCATATTTTCCAGCAGAGTAATTTCGGGGTTTACCACTGTAGAAAACGCAACGTAATGAAACCAGGAAGTGACAAAGATGCTGTGTAGTTTCATTATAATATGGAATAAAGTGCTATAAGACTTAATGAAATGCTAAATCTGTGACCTTCTGCAAAAATAAAGAACATGACATGAACATGAACAGTTCTGGGAATTTTAAGGCAGAGGGAAACGATGTGAAGGTGGAACCAGATCTCTCTCTCTCTCTCTCTCTCTCTCTCTCTCTTACACACACACACACACACACACACACACACACACACACACTGTTACAGTAAGTCTTAGCCACACTGGTGAGAAATAGCACAGAGTCAGAAAGCACTAAATTTAGCCATGTGGACACTCATGCTTCAGAAGGAGGGTTAATGTGGACCATGCGTGTGTGTGTGTGTGTGTGTGTGTGTGTGTGATGTGGTCCGAGTGAGTGTGTGTATGTGGGATGTGTCACCAGAGGTCGGGGGTAAAAACACACAGCAGGGGGTATATATACACACACACACACACATACACAAAGCACAGAAACGATGGCGTGATTCTGTGTAAACAACGTTATCATCACCATCAGCATCATTACCTTCATCTCTCTATCTCTGTCCTGATTTACCCAATTTTTGCATTCGCGCTGAGTGTGTGTGTGTGTGTGTGTGTGTGTGTGTCTGTGTGTGTGTGTGTGTGTGAGTGTGTGTGTGTGTGTGTGTGTGTGTGTGTGTGTGTGTGTGTGTGTGTGTGTGTGTGTGGAGCCACACAGATCTACTTAGCTCATGGCCAGGGACTTTCCAGGCCAAACCTCATCTAGTTGGAGTCAGCTGGTCTGTGCGTGCATGCATATGTGTGTGTGTGTGTGTGTGTGTGTGTGTGTGTGTGTGTGTGTGTGTGTGTGTGTGTGTGTGTGTGTGTGTGTGTGCGTGCGCGCGAGCAGAGGTCACATTCAAGGGCGTCCGGAAGACATCTCAGGTCAGACCACTGTACAAAGATGACAAAACCTGCAAAATAAAACCTGGTGGAAGTGAGCGGAGTAAAGCAGTGACATTATGGTCGCATGATCCCTCAATCTTCTGGTTTGAGTTCACGCTCCATTTTATTTCTTCCTGTATATTTACTCATAAAAACCAAAACCAGGATGACTTCCTATTTATGTTTTTGCATCCTGTGTTGCGTGTAATGGAAACGTGAACAAATTTACTGAGATTAAATTGCATCTTTTCACACTTGGGGCAATTTGGAACCGCCAGTCAGCCTACTGGGCATGTCTTTGGACTGTGGGAGGAAACCAGACCACATAGGGGAAACCCACATAAGCACGGGAAGAACATGTAAACACCACACAGAAAGATTTGTCCCCAGACTTGAACCCAGGACCTTCTTGCTGTGAGACGTGAATGCGAACTTCTTTGTCACCTCCATTGCCAATCAGAGCTTAAAGATACTGTTGATTGACAGTTCTGTCAAACACTGAGTTCCTCAAAACCTTTTAGTGTTTGGTTTCATAAACCACGTGAAATAGGTGAGAATAGTGTGTAGCTCGTCGCTTCCTGCGTAGATGCAGTTGTAGTGTGATGTGAGCAGTGTTCTGATCTGTTAGCCATGTGTTAGCTAGTGAGGGTGTGGCCTACTGTGATGTAATATCCTCACTGTGGGTATTGTTATCATCCAGCTTTCTCTACGCACAGCTTTAAATAATATTGTTTATGTAATACTTTAAATAAATTAGCATGCTTACATTTCTGCATGTGTGTGTGTGGGTGAGTGGGGTGATGGTGGTGGTGGTGGGGCTATTGCGTCGCTGTGTGTAACTGGTCCCCAGATTGCCCCAGACCTGTCTGATTATAACAATGATGATGTGTGCATGTGGCTCTCAGGAGGAGGCTGCTGAAAGTGATTGAAGAGGCGACCGTGGCCTGATTCGGTAATGGCTTCCTCATGGAGTGCCGAGTCCAGAATCCCACATCACACGTCCACCTGATCCCACAATCCTTTTCTCTCCCTCTTTATTTCAACCTGGACCACATCAGTGTAGGAAAGAGATCTGAGTCAGCACACAGCGTTGGCACAACATCTCAGACTCAAAAGGAAAAAAAAAAAAATGTAACATCAGTGAAGCATACAGCCGTTGTACGGATTTAACCAAAAATCAAAAAACCTGGAGGTGGATGACATCATATAAGAACGCGGAGGTCACAACGTCACATCGAGTAACATTCCCAAGCTAATGCTACGATCACACTTTTTGGTATCTTACCATGCAAGTGGCGTATTTTTCTTCCAGAGCAGTCAACATGTTGACATTTCAAGTCGCAGTCAGAAGATTGTTTTCAAATGACGAGAGGATACCTGCGTTCGCCGGGGTCCTTCCCAACACAGGGCCATAAACACATCTGCGCAGGTTGTGCCTTCCACCAAATCATACACGTTGTGTTATTTGTCTTGACGCACTCGCTGTCCATGGTGTTACATCATGATGTAACAAATGTCCAAGCAATATACCTGCTGTTGCCTTCACTCTAGCTGCGGCAAAGTCATTTTTTGCCGCTTACACATGGTATATGTATGGCGTGTAAAAGCTGCTACGTATGTGTTACAGGCTTTTAACTTTAAGTGTTTACAGACAGGGCTGTAGGGTGACATAGTGGTTAGCACAGCCGTCTCACAGCAAGAAGGTCCTGGGTTCAATTCCCAGCCTGGGCTTTTCTGTGTGGAGTTTGCATGTTCTCCCCCTGCTTGCGTGGGTTTCCTCCTGGTACTCCAGTTTCCTCCCACAGTCCAAAAACATGCACAGTTGGTTAATTGGCTGTTCCAAATCTCCCCTAGGTGTGACCAGTTGTGTGAGTATTGGCTCTGCGATGGACTGGCATCACTGGCAGCCTTCCCGTGACCCTAATTAGGATTGAGTGGTCCAGAAAATTAACAAACAAACAATATACAGCAATACCTTTAGTTTCGAGTGTCTTTTATAATGAATTTTCCATGATACGAGCTTCGATCCATCAAAAATCTGTTCCATCCAATGAGCAAAATTTTAATTTATGAGCTCTGCAGGGAGAAATGGCTTTTCCGGTCCAATTAGCCTCATATTCTTCTGTGTGTATTCTTCCAAACTCCGGGAACACCCTGTGCGGTGCTTCTCAATTATTTTCTATGATGCCCCCTGTAGGAAGACCCCCCCCCCCCCCCAGCGTCCCATATGCGACTATAAATAGTGTTTACTGCACTTCATATCGTTTGCTCGGTGCTTTTTCCCTACACCATAGGGAACACAGTGAGAGCGCCACTGCCAAGTACTGTAGAGGATGCAAATTTACACTTAATTCTAGTACAGTATGTCAAAAAAGCATGTTTTCCAGGGTCATACGCCCCCTCCCTGGCATCACACCGTGCGCCCCACTATTTGAGAAGCACTGGCCTTGTGGGAGCTCACCACAAGCCTTATCTTGTTGGAATTCATAGAGTGCACACGCACAAAATCATCCTCTTCCTCCTCCTCCTCCTCTGTTACGCACCACCTCCTGCCTGCCCACGTGACATTTTCACCACAGTCCATGACCAGAAGGGTTAATTGACTTATTGTTCATTCTTTTTTTTATTATTATTAATTATTATGAATGTTGTTGTACATGTATTATTATTATCAAATGTTTATTGTTTATACATGTTAATATTTAATATATTAGGTCAAATGTATGTGTTTGTCGCATGTTATATGAGTTTGGGTGTGTTTGGAACTGATTCATTGGTTTTCTGTTATTTCCGATGGGAATTTCTGTTTTATCTAACGAACTTTTTGACTTACAAGCTCACCCTCAGAACGAATTAATTCCGTAAGTCAAGGTACCACTGTATTCTACAAACGTTAAATAAACTTCAAATTTGTGTCGATGAGCTTGATACATTTTTAGCTGTACACACAAACTGTTACACTGGGTAAACAGATTTTATATCAGACCTCTGTAGCTTCTTTAATCCTGAAAAAAATGCCAACCAATCATTGCCTCATGTTGTGCTGGGAAATATACATCCAATCATATGCCCCATGTCTTCCTGCTTGTGTGTGACCCTACCATGCACAAACCTGCAGTTAGAGCACGTCTGAAGAGGGGTGTTGCTTTGGAAAGGCTTCCGAGAGCAGGGGAGGGTTTAGCTGGAACCCTAAAGAGATGCGAGTCTCAAGTTTTGCAAGCTTTTCAGCTTTAATTATTTTATCCATAACACCTGGATATGAGCCATCAAGCATTCTGATTGGTTTATCTACTACTAGGACATCACTTCATGTACCATTAGTTTCTCCATCACTACAGAACAACAACAACATAAGACATATGCTTAATTAACTGTTAAAGTTCATCGGTCGGCTCTTTCATTCATGTTTTTTGACTTATAAATCTTTTTTATTTTTAATTAGACTTAAATAATTAGACTCTTTTCACACCAAATGTGACTTTCCCAGCAACTCCACCTCCGTGTCCTCTAACTGCACCTTGATGTAAGTTCCCACAAAACCCGCTACATACCAGAGCAGTGTTCACAGGTGTGTTAGCTTTGCTGAGGTTAGCTGCACAAGCGTAGGCATGTATGAACTCGCAGTTACCCCAACGGTGTCCCATGGAGTTTGCTGGTGCACTCAGGACTCTCATGCTCCTCCCTCCCTGCCCCTCACTCCTGCAGCTGTGAAGTGCCCTTGGATGAAGTCAACTTGGTGAGTCAGCAGTAGCGCTCATAAGGCTACATGCTGATGAGAGGGGTTTAAGTTGGGGTCAGACAAGGTGTGTGCCAGCGAGGAATGAGTGATTTATGATTCTTCATTTATATAAGGAGCGAGCTTAGTGCCGATATACATAACACATAGATGCACACACGAATAACAAACTGAGTCAACATCAGGTGTTTAATATTGTGTGCTTTTAAAGTAATAGGTCCATAAAAATTGGAGATGTGGACATGTTTTGATGTCTATTTTACGATCTATAACACTACAGACATCCTGTCAACTGAGACCATGAACAAAACTTCAGTCTGGAGATGTTTCTGTATCTGTTACATAGTCAACTTGGTGGCCATCTTGGAAAACCAGAATGACTAACATTACAATGTACTCCACTGTATTATTTCCCATAATGCACCATAAGTCCGGCATGAAACAAATGCACAACATTTCTCTCATCCATCCATTAGTACAACTTAATCCTACTTAATCTTCTCCCAGAGTTGGCTAAGATAGGCTTCATCCTTCCCATGACCCGAGTCGGATTAAGGGGTTTTCTAAATGAATCAATCAAACCTTGTTTTAAAACAAAGGCACTTTGAGAGCACAAACCTCAACCAGGCCCAGTTATCCCTCGCATTCACCAAAATGTCACAAATTGTCCTATTTCACAGTGTTAAAGAATTGTTTAAACAATTCCTGGACTTAGAATTTGATTACAAAATCAAATGGGGTTATCATTATCCAAAGGTCTACCTCTTTTATTGATTTAATAAAAATCCAAGCATAACTGTTTGTGTAATTGGGTAAAGTATAATATCCTGATGTGGGGCCGGTGGAGTACTGGTTAGGGTGCTGCGCTCATAATCGGGAGGTTGTGTGTTCAAATCCCAATTAGACCCCCACTGTGCTAAGACCCCTGGCCAAGGTCTTAACCACAAGTGTGCGTCTGTTCACCCAGCAGTATAAATGGGTAACATTAAAAATATACTGGGAAGGTAACATGCGATGGACTAGCGCCCCATCCAGGAGGAGTTCAACTCCTAGTCACATCACGTTATGGAAACCGGGAATAAGCACCGGCCTAATAAACCACTAGGCTCGGGTGTAAAAAGCCCAAAAGACTTTACCCTTTATAATATCCTGATCCCCCAGTGCAGCTAACTGTGTTATCAAAGGCCGGCCGTGTCGCTCACTGTATATGGTGAGAGGTTCGTGTAAAAGAAAAATTGCTGACTTTCGTCAAGAGGAGCTGCATAGCCGTCAGCGTGTTTCCGCCCTGAGATTGCCTGGCGAACTGTCGTGGGTGTAATCTGTCCTTGCTTCTAGTTGGCTGGGATGGGCGCCAGTCTCCTTGCAACCCTAATTAGGATTAAGTGGTTACAGAAATTGAATGAATGTTTTTATTTCATATGTAGATTTAAAGCGATGTGTAATCATTGATATATTGGTTTTATTCATTCCTTCATTTGCTGAACTGCTTCATCCTCTTAGGGTCGCAGGGAGGCTGGAGCCTATCTGAGCCAAATTTTGGTGACAGTGGGCTGATTTCCTTGAACAGCTCGCCCGTCCATCGCAGGTCAACAGACACCACCATTCACACCTACTCTCACACGCACACTTACACCTAGGGGCAATTTGGAACAGCCAGTTAGCATATGCATGTCTCAACAGGTTGTCATTGTCCTCCCAGTGCACTAACTGGGTTATCAAAGGCAGGCCATGTGTCTCACTGTCTATGGTGTGAGGTTCATTTATAAGAACCATTGCTGACTTTCATCAAGACGGCCTGCATAGCCGTCAGCGTGTTTCTGCCCTGCAATGGCCTGCTCTCGCCCGGAGTCATCTGAGATGGGCGCCAGCCTCCACGCGACCCGAATTAGGATCAATCAGTTCAGAAAATGAATGAATGAATAATATCGTGGTTGTTGAGGACAGTCTATCTATCTATAATTTCCCCCACTTATACATTATCAGTAATTGCCCATTAATTATTTAATCTATGTCTTCATTTGTTCCATATTTAATAGTGACATTGATCACGGAGCTATACCTGAGCACGCTGTGAAAACAGATGTGTGTTTATTACACTCATGCACTATTTTTCCTGTCAGCTCTGACTGCAGAGAAGCATTTGGTTTTCATCAGGTCCCGTCCGAGGCGAACATTCCATTTAAATGAGTGAAGAAGCAGCATTACAGCAGTTCAGCTGTGCCTCAAGCCCACGTTAAAACACACACACACGCACACACACACACACACACACACACACACACACACACACACACACACACACACCAGCAGGATTTGTGCTGCGCTTTAACAAGCAGACGTTTAAGCCAGAAAAATCCCCGAGATGAGAGAAAAACAGTGAAGACACGCTAGTGTAAATTTCCCCCCATGTGCACATCGACTCCTCCGTCTACCCGGAAATGTGCCGGAGTTTTCTTTTTCTTCTTTATTTTTTTCTGACAGAATCAGAGACACAACATGTCCCTGGACCTCAAAAACAACCATGACACACTCGAGACATGTTTTGGAAAACAGTTCCATTTTCTGAGGCGCTGATTCAGAGGTTTAAATCAGGTCGATTTGAAAAAAAAAAAAAAAAAACGAAGAAATTAAAATGCTCCCATGTTTGTATGTTTCTACATCTGCCTCACAGCAAGAAGGTCATGGGTTCGAATCCCGGGCTTAGTGAAGGCCATTTTGTGTGGACTTTGCATGTCCTCCTGGTGCTTCAATGGGTTTGCTCTAGATACTCTGACTAATTGGCTGTTCCAAATTGCCCCTAGGTGTGAGTATAAGTCTGACTGATTGTCTGTGTGAGAGACATGCGAGCTCTTCAGGATGTACCCCTCCTTCGCCCAGAGTTGGCACTGAGAGGCTGCGGCTGACCCACAACCCTAATAAGATTGCGCATTTCAAAGAAATTGAACGAACCTTTAGTATCTTTGTGTGTTCCACAGCAAAGTTCTTACTCCATTTCGCATTCTATTCTCAATCTTCTGAACACACACTAAAGCTCATCCAGAAACTTTTCCAATGTTTTTCTTCCAGAAAATACTAGTAGATACAGGCACCGTGGAAAAAAAGAGGACAAGCACATCAAGGAACTGTTCAGGTATTTAGAACTTATCAGAGACATAATCAGGAACTGTACACATCTAAAGATGAACTGTACACAACCTCCTCAAAAAAGGTCAGGAACTGTACAGAACCTCATCAAAAAGATATCAGAAACTGTACAGAATCTCCTCAAAAATAAATCAGGAACTGTACAGAATCTCATCAAAAAGAGATCAGGATCCGTACAGAACCTCCTCAAAAAGTTCAGGAACTGTACAGAACCTCCACAAGAAGATACAAGGAACTGTAGAGAATCTCTTCAAAAAAGGTCAGTAACTGTACAGAACTTCCTCAAAAAAGTTCAGGAACTGTACAGAACCTCCTCAAAAAGTGCAGGAACTGTACAGAACCTCTTCAAAAATATATAGTGAACTGTAGAGAATCTCCTCAAAAAGGTCAGGAACTGTACAGAATTTCCTCAAAAAAATTCAGGAACTGTACAGAACTTCCTTTAAAAAGTCAGGAGCTGTATATAATCTCCTTTAAAAGGTCAGGAACTGTACTGAATCTCCTCAAAAAAGATCAGGAAGTATACATACTGTATCTTCTCCAAATTCAAACAAGAACTTATTCATGATCTGAAGAGAATTTCTTTAGAAAAAAGACAAATAATATATTCAAGAACTCTCTCAAATCTGGAAACTGTAGACCCAGGTTGTGCAGATGAAAAAAAATTAGAAACCTCACAGATCTTCATAAACTACACCATGGCTGGTCCCAAGCCTATTGTCAGTTCCTGGAAACGTCTTTAGCAGAATCCTACTAAACAGGATGAAAGACATTGTCGTTCCACAGCGTAGAGACCAGCAGGCAGGCTTCCAGAAAGACCACTCGTGCATAGACCAGATAGCAACACTATGCAGTATCCAGGAGCAGTTCCTGGAGTGGAATACCCCTCTATACATCAACTTCCTCAACTATGAGAAAGCCTTTGACAGTGTGGACAGAGCGACCCTATAGAAACTGCTAAGACACCACGGAGTACCAGCGAAACTCACCAAAATCATCAGGAACTCGTACGAGGGACTCACCTGCAGGGTAGTCCATAGATGCCAGGTCTGTGGTGCTTTCCAAGTTCGAACAGGGGTCAGACAGGGATGCTTGATGTCCCCTTTTCTATTCCTCCTTGCCGTTGATTGGATTATGAAGGTATCCACATCACAGAGATGGAATGGCATACAACGGACTCTCTCTTCACAACTGGATGATCTGGACTGTGCTAACGACCTGGCACTGCTTTCACATGCTCAACATCAGATGCAAGAAAAAACAAGCATCGTGGCAGGGACCTCATCCCAGCTAGGTCTGAACATCCTTCGAAGGAAAAGCAAGGTGCTTAAATTCAGCACCACTAGCACGATCCCTATCATTCTGGAAGACGAGGCATTAGAGGAGGTGAACAGCTTCACCTACCTCGGCAGCATCGTCGACTCCAAGGGAGGGACAGATACAGATGTAAAGGCCACTATAAACAAGACCAGGATAGCCTTTTTACAGCTCAAGAACATCTGGGCTTCAAGAGACCTATCAGTCAACACCAAGATAAGGCTCTTCAAAATCAACATGAAGTCTGTCCTACCGCCATGAACCACCGCCATGACCACAAACAAGATTCAGACCTTCATCAATGGTTGCCTAAGACGGATCCTTCGGATAAGATGGCCTGACAGGATCAGCAACAGGAAACTGTGGGAACAAACAAGGCAAAAGCCAGTAGAAACTGAGATCAAACAACGTCGCTGGAGGTGGTTAGGCCACATTCTACGGAAACCAGCCACTAACAGAACAAGACAAGTCTTGAGGTGGAACCCCCAAGGAAAAAGGAAAAGAGGGAGGCTGAGAAACACTTGGCGACGTAACCTGGATGCGGACGTCAAGAAGATGGGCCACTCATGGGGTTAACTGGAAAGACTGGCCCAGGACAGAGACAGATGGAGGGATCTTGTTGGCGGCATATGTACCAGTAGGGGTGACATGCTTGAATGAATGAATAAAATGCAAATCTTCATAGATGTTGACAATAAATCAATTATCATGGAGTCATCCTGGACAAAAAAGATCATGGAGCTCATCCAGGAACTGTACAGATCTTCCAAAAACTCTTTAGAAACTGATTCATTCAGTGTGAAGATTATTTTTGAAAATTAACTCTAGAAACGAAATGATCTTTTAGAGAGATTTTCAATAAACATGAATTATACTCAGATCTTCTTCAGAAGAAAAACAGATCGAGAATGCATCCAGGAACTGCAGAGATCACCTTTATGAGCGATACTGACCTCTCGATCTCCTTGAAATCATTTCGAACTTTGGTGGAACTTTATTTCTTGACAATGATCATTTGTTCTGGTTGTGTATGGATGGATAATATCCTGCTGGATGTTGTCAGGACTCTCGCATCCTTACAGGGTTCTTAAGTCTGTTCCTCAGGTAAAACCATCGGAACCAGATCGTGCATAGAACCCTCCCACATCATGCGATAGTCTTTCTAGAAAAAAAATCATGAACTTTAATCCAGTAAAACAGTACATACTGCAACGGTGTGGTTTTATTCTATTGCTCAAAGGAGTTGAAAATAAAGTGCATCTGTTTATTATTAGCTCTTTCACACACACACACACACACACACACACACACACACACACACACACACACACACGCAGATTGTTGGTTTTGTTGGTTCAGACTTTGTGGCACAGATCCGTGACCGCTAATGATGGAGGGTTTTAATGCTAAAGACCTGGATCTCTTTCCTTTATTATGAGCTGCTGCTTTGGCTGCACACACACACACACACACACACACACACACACACACACACACACACACACACACACACACACACACACACACTCTTCCCTGCAGCATGTGAGTCATCTATGCTACAATTCAGACCATTTTAAATGCCCGTTGGCCTGGTTCTGAGATTTACACTCGAGACTTGACTCAGGTTTCAGATGCATTAGTGTATGAAGGTTTGTTCTTAATCACTGAGTGTGTGTGTGTGTGTGTGTGTGTGTGTGTGTGTGTGTGTGTGTGTGTGTGTGTGTGTGTGTGTGGTTTGGACTCTAGCTATGTGTTAAGAAATCCAAAAGATGAAAATTATCTTGCTTTTTTTTTTTTTAGTTATGCTAGTCGTTATTAGCACGTATCATAATTAGCATCATTATCCAGTCGGCTCAATGAGTATTGGGTGATTGGGTGTCATGATTTTGGAACCAATGTCCCTGTACATCCAATTCACAGCAAGACAGCCCTGGGTTCAGATTGTGGGAGGGATTTCAGAGTACCCAGCGAGAACCTGCACAAGCACCGACAGAACATTCATTCATTTGTTCGTTTTCTGAACCGCTTAATCCTAATTTGGGTTGAAAGGAAGATGGCGCCCATCTCAGCCGGCTCTGGGTGAGGGCAGTGTACACATTGTATGGCTCGACAGGCCATCGCAGGCAGAAACAAGTCAGCAATGGTTCTTTTACATGAACCTTCCACCACAGACAGTGAGAGACGTGGCCGGCCTTTGATAATCCAGTTAGCGGGACTGGAGGGACAATAACAACCTATTGAGAGTCGGGCTTGAACCCCCAACCTTGGGATCAGTGATCCAGGATCTTTTACCAACAGGCCACCACTACCCCCACCAGTCCACCACTGCCCCCAGGGAGAACATACTCACAGAAACCATACATACATCACGATCATACAATCCATCAAAAAACCCAGGACTCTTAAAAATGATATTACTGTTTCCACCAATGACACGGTTCATAGCGCTGGTGTGATATTTTTATTAATTGAATAATATAAAGAAATAAAAGAGACTGGAATCATAAATTTGGCCAATCAGAATGAGCCATGTAATAATCATGTGATGTACAGCTGCACTACTGTCAAAAAAATGAATCAACACCTTCCAACCAATCAGAAGTTCAAAAAGAAGTTCACACAGAAACGCCCTCACCAAGCCTGGGACTTGAACCCAGGACCTTCTTCCTGTAAGGAAGATGTATCGATCCATGTTGAATATATATAAAGCGAAATACGATAAAATCTTAATTCTAACACTTTTTGAGTGACAGGAGTAAAAATAATGAATAAAATAAACAGGTGTCATTGCGGAGTGAAGAGAAATGATTTGCAGTTCAGAGTAAACGGACGATGTGACCTCTCTATGCCATGGTCTTCTTCTCCTTCTTATTTTTTTGTTTTTGTTTTTGTTTTTCTCCCTCTCGTTCTTTTTATAAGTCAGGCAGAGGGAAGAACGGCTGGAGTGTGCCACTGGGCTGATGACAATATCCGCCGGTGATAACCTCAAACTGCATTCGGCCCCGGACGCAACTCACAAATAACCCGAGGCCCGAACGTTTATTAGAAAATCATCCTGATTCTGCTGCTCGGCCTGAAAAACAGAGAGAGGGAGGGCCGTGATATTAAAGAGAGGGAGGGGAGAGAGTGTCATATCGAACCGGTTTATTCTAATCACAGTCCTCTCTCTCTCTCTCTCTCTCTCTCTCTCTCTCTCTCTCTCTCTCTCTCTCTCTCTCTCTCTCTCTCGCCCTCTTATGCGTACTTCCTTTCGTTTTTGTATTTTTGTCCACATGTAACTGTCTTTCTCCCCTGGGGCGAAAAACTAAGTTATGATCCCACCCACCCCCCGCCCTCATTTCTCTTGTGAATATAAAACGTCTGTGTTTCTCACCTGCAGTAAGTTCTTTGTATTAAACCATAAATTGGTCTGATTATGGGTTTCTTTTTGTGTAAATGTGGTCATCTTCAAGTATTACTCTTTTATTACACTTTCACAACACACACACACACACACACACACACACACACACACGTGCGCGTTAGCCCCCATCCTTATATATACTGTATAAAAACCTAGCTATAACTCATATCTGATTGGTTGGAAGGTGTTGATTCATTTTTTGACAGTAGTGCAGCTGTACATCACATGATTATTACACGGCTCATTCTGATTGGCCAAATGTATGATTCCGGTCTCTTTTATTTCTGTATATCATTCACTTAATAAAAATATCACACCGGCGCTATGAACCGTGTCATTGGTGGAAACAGGAATATCATTTTTAAGAGTCCTGGGTTCAGGGAGTTTCTCTGTGGAGTTTGCAGGTTTTCCCGGTGCTTGCGTGGGTTTCCTCTGAGTGTTCCAGTTTTCTCCCACACTCCAAGGACATGCATATGCTAACTGGCTGTTCCAAATTGCCCCTAGGTGTAAGTGTGTGTGTGAGAGTAGGTGTGAATGGTGGTGTCTCTTGACCTGCGATGGACGGGCGAGCTGTTCAAGGAAATCAGCCCACTGTCACCCAAATTTGGCTCAGATAGGCTCCAGCCTCCTTGCGACCCTAAGAGGATGAAGTAGTTCAGCAAATGAAGGCATGAATAAAACCAATATATTAATGATTACAAATTTAATGTATATATGTGAAATAAGCATTCATTCAATTTATATAACCACATAATCCTAATTAGGGTTACAGGAAGGCTGGCGCCCATCCCAGCCAACTCTAATCAAGTGCAGATCACACCCTGGACAGCTCACCAGGCCAATGCAGGGCAGAAACTTGCTGATGGTTATGCAGCTCCTCCTGATGAAAGTCAGCAATGGTTGTTTTACATGAACCTCTGCCACAGACAGTGAGAGACATGGCCGGCCTTTCATAACCCAGTTAGATGCACTGGGGGGACAGTGACAACCCGTTGAGAGTGGAACTTGAACCCACAACCTTGGGATCAGTGATCCAGCGCCTTTACCGCCAGGCCACCACTGCCTGAAATAAACCAGATAATTATACAGTAATAAGTTTAATTCAAATTTTATGAAGCAAATAAATTTACAAGGACAGAATATCAATCAAAAACTTTATAATGGGCAGTTGTGGGCGGTTTCTAGATCACTGATCCTAAGGTTGTGGGTTCAAGCCCCACTATCACCGGTTATCCCTGCTGTCCCCCCAGTTCACTAACTGGGTTATCAAAAGCCTGCCAGGTCTCTCACTGTCTATGGTGTGAGGTTCATGTAACAGAACCATTGCTGACGTTCGTCAAAAGGAGCTTCATAGCCATCAGCATATGTCTGCCCTGTGATGGCTCGGTGAGCCGTCCAGGATACACTTTGCCCTCGCCAAGAGTCGGCTGAGATGGGCACCAGCCGCCCCGCAATCCGAGTTAGGATTAAACAGCTTAGAAAACGAGAAATGTAGATGCTCTAAAGCTTTCACGTCAGGTAGAGTGATGGAGTAAAATGTTTGTCATATTATTATTATTTTTTTTGTTTTCATTTGATTTGTTTTGTTTTCTGAGCTTGCAGGTGGCTCCTATCACAGAGACATGCCCCATATTTTACAAAGGTCAGCATGATAAAGCCAGTGTGTCAGCTTGTGTATTTTTTTAAACACGTTCCTCCTCTTCTACAAGGCCGAAACCTTTCCACTTTCCTTT
Organism: Plotosus lineatus; assembly: GCA_024760905.1. NCBI lineage: Eukaryota > Metazoa > Chordata > Actinopteri > Siluriformes > Plotosidae > Plotosus > Plotosus lineatus. Next base: position 45,639,416 of record CM045738.1, read on the forward strand.
TTCTCCTTCGTCCCAGGCCATAACGGCTCACTCACCGCAACCCCCCTCACCACCAGAGCGGGAAGTCCACCCTCTGCGGTCGGCCCATTTCGCTCGGAGGTCTATTTTCGTCGGTTATTTTAAGCATGAGATTAAGAAAGAAGCACAACACGACCCTGCGGCTTTGCACAAGGAATGAGGAGGAGGAGGAGGAGGAGGAGGAGGAAGAGGAAGAAAAGTAGAAATGCTTAGATTTCAGGTCAGCAATATCAGCAATGTCATGGTCAAAGTGTAGACTTGTCAGAAGTGACTCAGAGTGATCTCTGTAGAATCAGCACTTTGATTAGAAAGTGTTGATTTGAATGTTTGGGTGGTGATGGCGGTGAAAGGGAAGTGTCCCATATGATTCTATTAGAAGTCACTTGAGATTAATTTATCAATAATAAGAACCTGAAAACTCATTTCTCCGTCCAGACAAAAACGCAAAGTGTGTTTCAAGTTGAAACACTGAAAGAGTGCAAACCTCTGCCAAGTCTGAAGGAAAAAACACAAAGTTCACAAAACCTAAAAAAAAAATTCACAAAGTCAAACAGTCCTTTAAAAAAATTCCTTAATTTAGGATTTGATCATCTCCAAAATCAAATGGAGTATAATGCGGGCCGTACTTGACACCTCGGAAAACACTTATCAAAATCCATTCATAACTTTTAGCCTAAAGATGCTAACAAACAGACAGACAAACAAATATTCACGAACAGAAACACAATCTCCTTGACAGTGGTGGTAAAAAAGCTCTGTGTGTCCTGGGCTGGTACCTTAATCAATCCGAAACGGTTTAATGCCACTGGGGTTGTGGCGAGGCAGAAACCTATCTCAACCAACTCTGGGCAAAGGCGGGGTGTATTTCAGTTCAATTCGTCTTTGTTTACAGAACAGTCCAACAGAAAGACACAAAAGATATTACACCCAGAACAGATTGCCAGACCATTACAGGGCCAACACACACAACCATTCTCACTTATATCTTGGATCAAATTGAAATGGACAGGAGGAAACCCTTGTAATCATGGGAAGAAAATGCAAATTCCATACAGACACGTTCACGGAGCCTGGGACTCAAAACCAGAATCTTCTTGCTATGAGGTGGATGTACAGTAGGCCCTTTCCCATTCGTGCCAATTAGACCAACTGACTGTTGTAAATTGCCCCTGGGTGTGAATATGAGTGTCAATTGGTGTGTGTGTGTGTGTGTGTGTGTGTGTGTGTGTGTGTGTGTGTGTGTGTGTGTGTGTGTGTGTGTGTGTCGGCCCTATTGAATGATATCTGTGAATATGTGGGCGTGATCTAAATTGACCTTATTACATTGTGAGATTGGAATAATGTTCCATACTGAGTTCTGAGAAATTAAAAGAATATGCTGCAATATGTGTAATGCTGATGTAAACTGTGACGAGAAGTGAATAAATTCTTATTTTCAAGTTAAGTAGAAAAACACATGTGCGGAGTAAAGTAGAACGAATCTATGAAACAATTTCTGCAACATTTAAACAAACTGTTATTCACAATAAAAACAAATTTATGATTTGAGACTATTTGTGAGTCTCGGTGTTATGAAACAGGATAATGAATCAAACCCACTCTGGCAACCTGTTTTATCTCTGATTTATTTTCTAACCGCACATGACTTGACTCTAAACATGGTGTGATCACGGGGCATTGGATTCTGTGTGATTGTTTTTCTCATTAATCACACATAAACAGGAAAATGAGTCATTATTTTTGAGGTATAAATTATTTTTAGAAAGAACTTTGTGAAGCTTTCAACCTTAAACTCTGGGTTTAAACCGGGTTTAAACATTTAGGTTTTTAACTGACTGGGAAATAAACTGTAGTCTTTTAAATCAATTTTATGTTTCTGATTAGCAAAAACACAGAGAATTATTTTTAATTTGCACTTAAAAAGAGTCTTTATCAGAAATTCTGTCAGGCTATCATATATTAGCCAGATGGTTAGCACAACAGTAAAAATTATATATATATATATATATATATATATATATATATATATATATATATATATATATATATATATATATATATATATATATATGTATATATATATATATATATATATATATATTTATATCTTCTTCTTTTCCTTTCGGCTGCTCCCTTCAGGGGTCGCCATAGCAAATCATCCGCCTCCACCTCACCCTGTCCTCCGCATCTTCTTTTCTGACTCCAACAACCTTCATGTCCTCCTTCACCACATCCATAAATCTCTTCTTCGGTCTTCCTCGAGGCCTTCTGCCTGGTAGTTCCAACCTCAGCATCCTACTGCCAATATACTCACTATCCCTCCTCTGTACATGTCCAAACCATCTCAATCTAGCCTCTCTGACTTTGTCTCCAAAACATCTTACGTGGGCTGTCCCTCTGATATACTCATTTCTGATCCTATCCATCCTCGTTACTCCCAGAGAGAACCTCAACATTTTCATCTCTGCTACCTCCAGCTCTGCCTCCTGCCTTTTCCTCAGCACCACGGTTTCTAAGCCATACAACATCGCTGGCCTCACCACTATCTTGTACACTTTTCCCTTCATTCTTGCTGACACTCTCCTATCGCACATCACACTGGACACTTTTCTCCAACCATTCCACCCTGCCTGCACATGCTTCTTCACCTCTTTTCCACACTCTCCATTGCTCTGGATTCTTGAGCCTAAGTACTTAAAATCCTCCACCTTCGTTACCTCTGCTCCCTGTAACATCACCGTTCCTCCTGGGTCCTTCTCATTCACACACATGTATTCTGATTTTCTGAGGCTAACCTTCATTCCTCTCCTTTCCAGGGCATACTTCCACCTCTCTAGATTTTCCTGCACTTGTTCTCTGCTCTCACTACAGATCACAATGTCATCTGCAAACATCATAGTCCATGGAGATTCTTGTCTCACCTCGTCTGTCAGCCTGTCCATCATCATAGCAAACAAGAAGGGGCTCAGAGCTGACCCTTGATGCAGTCCCACCTCCACCTTGAATTCGTCGGTCACACCGACAGCACACCTCATCACTGTCTTACATCTCTCATACATGTCCTGCACCACTCTAACATACTTCTCTGCCACTCCAGACTTCCTCATGCAATACCACAGTTCTTCTCTTGGCACCCTGTCATATGCTTTTTCCAGATCCACAAAGGCACAATGTAGCTCCCTCTGACCTTCTCTGTACTTCTCTATTAACATCCTCAAAGCAAACATTGCATCTGTGGTGCTCTTTCTTGGCATGAAACCAAACTGTTGTTCACAAATGCTGACCTCTGCCCTTAGTCTAGCTTCCACTATTCTTTCCCATAACTTCATCGTATGGCTCATCAACTTTATCAACTTTATATATATATATATATATATATATATATATTACACTTACACTTGGCATCCGTCTGTCTCTAGAGACAATGGAGTCTGCACCTAGGCAGGTCTATCAATTAGCTGAGAGGCTGCAGCGCCGGCTGTGGCTGAATAAGCCAATGCGGGAGATGCAGCTCCTACCACACTTGCTGCAAGTGTATTCTGCAGTAGGGATCGTGGGGCAGGCTGTGGCAGACAGAATTCTCTGCTGTTTGCGGTTCTTCTTCTCCTCATGCTGGATCTCTCTCGCCTCCTCGGCCTGCTGCACACCGGATTTTACCTTTCCACGCCAGCTAGAGCGGTCGGAGCTCGCTGCCTCGAGATCTACTGGGTTGATGCTGCATGACTTCAGGTCCCTCTTGCAGACATCCTTGTAGCGCAGGGCGGAGTCGTCCTGTTGGTCGTGTTCCTGAGGCGAGCTCGCCATAGAGGATGTCCTTTGGAATGCGGAATTCATCCATCCTGCAGATGTGTCCGAGCCAGCGCAGGCGCTTCTGGGAGAGGATGGCGAACATGCTTGACATGCCTGCCTGGGCCAAGACGCGAGTTGGAGACACGATCCTGCCAGGTAATGCCGAGGAGTCGTCTGAGGTTGCGCAGGTGAAAGGCGTTAGTCTTCGCTCCTGGTGCATGTATAGGGTCCAGGCCTCACTGCCGTATAGAAGCGTGTTCAACACGCATGCTTGGTACACCTTCATCTTCGTGTTTAGGGTCAACCTGGGGTTGTTCCACACACGCTTCGCTAGGCGGGCCATGGATGTTGCTGCTTTGCCTATCCTTACGTTTAGCTCAGCATCCAGGGATAGGTTGCTGGAGATGGTGGAGCCAAGGTAGGTGAACTTGTCCACCACTTCCAGGGTGTAATCGCCGATGTTGATTGTGGGAGTTGTGCTGACATCCTGACCCATGATATTGGTTTTCTTGAGGCTGATAGTGAGTCCAAACTCTGTGCATGCCTCCGAAGTGATTGATGAGTCGCTGAAGGGCGGCTTCAGAGTGAGCAGTGAGGGCAGCGTCGTCAGCAAAGAGCATATCCCGGATGAGGACCTTGCGCACCTTGGTCTTTGCCCTGAGGCGGGCGAGATTAAAGAGGTTCCCATCACTCCGTGTGTGGAGGAAGATGCCATCTTCGGACTCGCTGAATGCGTAGCGCAGGAGCAAAGAGAAAAATATGCCGAAAAGTGTCGGGGCCAGGACACACCCTTGTTTCACGCCGCTCTTGATTGGAAAGGGGTCTGATGATGTTCCGTTATACTGAACTGTGCCAGACGTGTTGTCGTGGAATGACTCGACTATCTTCAGGAGCTTGGTGGGACATCCAATCTTCTGGAGGAGGGTGAAGAGGCCAGACCGACTGACCAAGTCGAATGCCTTGGTCAGATCGATGAAGGCGAGGAACAAAGGACGTCGCTGCTCACGGCACTTTTCCTGCAGCTGCCGAAGGGAGAACACCATGTCAATGGTTGATCGCTTTGCCCGGAACCCGCACTGCGACTATATATAAGATTTCCTTATATACACCAGGAAGAAGCTTAAGATTAGTAATATTTGCAAAATAAATAACGTCAGGTTACCTCAAGTTAGCATTAAGAGTAAATTTGAGGTTGTTTTTAAAGATTCTGTCAGAAATCCCATTACATTTATTCAGATTAGCCAGGAAGATTACATGTAGTATGTTATAATATACACAAAGTGACAGAAAATTTGAGATAATAATATTTCTGAAAGAAATGATGTAATGTTAGCTACCTAGTTAGCATTAGCAATGAATGCAAGATCGTAATTTATGAAAATTTTGCAGGTTTTCCTCTCAGAAATTCCTTGGACTGGCCAGGTAGATGGTTGAGATGATAACATGAGCATACCTTATATTAGATAGATAGATGGATGGATGGATGGATGGATGGATGGATGGATGGATGGATGGACGGATGGATGGATGGATTTGTACACACTCCTGAACTTGCTCATTCCACCACCAAGTCT
>CM045738.1:45652296-45677296 GCA_024760905.1 Plotosus lineatus
CATCCATCCAGTGGCGCATGTTAATGTTATGAATTATTGAGAGAAATAGTTAGTATTGATTGGCTGTTGGAGATTGTCAATGGAGGGAGGAGAGGGTGGAGCATGAGAAGGATGGAGAGAGAGTGAGAGAGAGAGAGAGAGAGTGAAAGAGAGAGAGAGAGGATAGCCAAATGGACAGATCAGAAACCTCAAACAGTGTTTACAGATTGATTAGGACTCCTGACCTTGAGGTCAAAGGTTGCCAGAAGAGTGCAGCCACAATCATGATTTCAGTTCGGAATCAGTTCACTGTCCATCTGCAATGTTATTTTCCTGTTATTGTGAAAAGAACTATGTCAGGATCTGTCGAACCTCATTCGACCATCAGACCCGACCTGAAATAATCACCAGTGGTATTGATGATGATGATGATGATGATGATGATGATGATGATGATGATGATGACAGAATTTTGCATGTGGATCCATTTCTGTTCATTTTAAATGGTGATTGAAACAGGAAGTGATTTGCTCATCGCCCTTTGTTTTATTACTAAAAGAAGCAATGCCAGTGTATACAGATGGTTGTGCTAGTGTTCCTTTCTCTTCCTGCCGAGGTCAACTCACTCACTCACTCATTTTTTGAACCGTTTAGTCCTACTTGGGTCTCAACCAACACTGGGTGAAGACAGGGTACACTCAGACCATCACAGTTCAACAACACACACAGCCACTGTCTCGGTAATCATTTTGAATATTTCCCGCCCCAAGTGCTGACAGGAGCTGACTACATAACTGCAAGACCATAAACACTGTATATAACTAATGTACTTATGAACATATCCACACTTCACACACAGCTCTTTGGTGGTCAAGCTGCGGGGTTGGATGAGATCTGCCCTGAATGTCTCAGGGCTCTGGATGCTGTAGGACTGTCTTGGTTGACACGTCTCTACAACATCGCATGATCATCAGGGCCTGTACCTCTGGATTGGCAAACCAAGGTGGTAGTGCCCTTTATTAAAAAGGGGGACCGGAGGGTGTGTTCCAATTATCGGGGAATCACACTCCTCAGCCTACCCGGGAAGGTCTATTCCGGGGTACTGGAGAGGAGGATCCAACCAATAGTCGAACCTTGGATTCAGGAGGATCAATGTGGTTTTTGTCCTGACCGTAGCACTCTTGACCAACTCTATATGCTCCACAAGATCTTGAAAGGGAGATGGAAGTTTGACCAATCTGTCCACATGTGTTTTGTGGATTTGGAGAATGTTTATCACCATGTCCCTCTGGTTATTTTGTGGGGTGTGCTCCGGGAGTATGATGTTCCTGACCCATTGCTACGGGCCATTTCATTGCTGTATCACTGGAGCCAGAGTTTGGTCCGTATCAGTAACAACAGGTCGAATGCGTTTCCAGTGAGGGTTGGAGTCTGCCAAGGATGTTCTTTGTCACCGATTCTGTTCATAATTATTATGAACAGAATTTCTATGTGCATCCGAGGCGTTGAGCGGTTCTTGTTTGGTGGCCATCAGGTCTCGTCTCTGCTTTTTGCGGATGATGTTGTTTTTTTGGCTTCATCAGACCAGGACCTCCAGCTCTCATTGGAGCGATTCGTAGTTGAGTGCGAGGCGGCCGGGATGAAAATCAGCACCTCCAAGTTCGAGGCCATGGTTCTCAGTCAGAAAAAGGTGGAATGCACCCTCCGAGTTGGGAATGAGGTCCTGCCCCAAGTGGAGGAGTTTAAGTGTCTTGGAGTCTTGTTCATCCGTGAGGGAAGGATGGAGCAGAAGATCAACAGACGGATCGCTGCAGGCTCTGCTGTTAAACGGAGCCTGTACTAGTCCACCGTGGTAAAGAAGGAGCTGAGCTGCAAGGCAAAGCTGTCAATTTACCAGTCGATCTACATTCCAACCCTCACCTATGGTCACCAGCTTTGGGTAGTGACCGAAAGTACAAGGTCACAAGCGGCTGAAATGAGCTTTCTTTGCTGAGTGGCGGGGTCTCCCTTAGCGATAAGGTGAGAAGCGCCGCCATCCGGGGGGAACTCGGAGTAGATCTGCTGCTCCTCTGCATTGAGAGAGCCGGTTGAGGTGACTCCGGCATCTTGTCAGAATGCCTCCCGAACACCTTCCTAATGTGGTGTTCCGGGCATGTCCAACCGGGAAGAGACCCGAGAACACGCAGGAGGGACTATGTCTCTCGGCTTGTCTGGGAAAGCCTTGGCGTCCCCCCTAGAAGAGCTGGAGGAAGTGGCTGTGGAGAGGCATGTCTGGGCCTCTTTGCTTAGGTTGCTGCCCCAGCGACCTCGCCCCCGAAAAAGCAGAAGACGATGAACTGAACATGATGATGATGATGATGATGAACCTTGACGGGTCATACAATCGATAGATCAAATCTGTAACTTTTAATGGTTTCTTTAAAAAACATTTCATTAATGTAAATTTTCATCTGTGGCAGGACGGTGGCATCGATGTGAGCACATCTGCCTCACAGTAAAACGGTCCTGGGTTAGAGTCCCAGGCTCAGTTGTTTTTATGTGGACTTTACATGTTCTCCTCATGCTTGCATAGCTTTTCTCTGGTTTCTTCTTTCAGTCCAGACATACACATTTGACTAACTGGATGTTCTAATTTGATCATAATGTGAATGTGATTGGTCCTCTGATGGACTGGTGAAGAAATCAGGCTGCACCCCATATTCAACCAATGTCAGCGGCTATCCTAGTAGGATAAAACGTGTGGAAAAAGAAAAGTTTTCTACTTGATCTTATACACATCGGGCTCGTGGTGAAGCATGATGGTGTCAGCATCGTGTGTGAGTATGTTGAAAGCTATGAGAGACTTCATAAGCACAAAGTTTCCCATTTTTCATTACAACCATTTATTTCACCAAGAATAAAAGAGCCAAGGACTTTAAGTGTGTGTGTGTGTGTGTGTGTGTGTGTGTGTGTGTGTGTGTGTGTGTGTGTGTGTGTGTGTGTGTGTGTGTGTGTTGAGTAAGCCTGAGAGCTTGCTAAGACCTGCCTATGTGCATCACTCTTAGAGAAAACTCTTTTCACACACTAGTATGGCATAATCAATGGGAGATAAAACCCCCTGAAAAGGACTTTCCCAGACGACTATCCCGCCCGTGTGTGTTTATCACCAGCGGCAAAGCAAATCCTCAGCCAGGTTGTGAACCATGGTTGATTGTAATTGTTTCAGGTTCACACTTCAGATAAGACCTTGTTGAACGCTACAGTAGATGTTGAAGATTTCGGAAAGCCATGTAATCTCCATGGGCTTATCGAAGAACCCGTCAAACCCAAACAAAGAGGTTTTGCTTACATGTGTTTTGCTAAGCAGAATTAATTCCAGGAAAATCATCACTGAACCAAATCATAGCAATAAGAAAAGAAAACCCGCACAAGGTTTTAGATGAATGTAGGTTGGCGTTACCATAGTTAACCCTTTAATGCTAGCAGGATTCTCGCTCTCAAAGAAGTAAAAAAAAAATGTAAATTTCACTATTTCCACAAAAGAGACGTCAATCCGCCCAACACGTTAACGTCACGTTCGGGGGAAAACGGCAAACCCTCACATTTCAGCACACTGCCAGATATCCATGGGGAAAATTCCTAGTTTTGTACTTTTTCATGATTATTCATGTTAAAATAAGCATCTGTATCGATTAAAAGCATCACATGCACACAAATTACGTCTAAGGACGATGAATACTAGTTCACTTCAACAATAATGAACTCGAAGTCCTTGAGACAAACATGATGCAACATCCAATGAGCCGGAGATGCATAATTATTTTAGTCTAAACAAAAAAAGCAAACTAAAATAGGATTATTATAATTTATTTATTCATTAATTCACCAATCTGCTTACTCCTTCTGAGCCCAGCTAAAGCAGTCACTAGGCTAATAACCAAGGCTAGCCGAACTGCTCTTCTATTCATTTTACAATTTACAGTAGGCCCCCGTTATTCGCGGGAGTTCGGTTTCGGTTTCGGTTTCGGCCCCTCCTGCGAATCAAGATAATCCGTGAGTTCTGTACCCGGAAGTAAAACCCTATGAATCATATTACATGCGTGAATGTCAACAGAAAGTAAAACCCTATGTAATATGCTTCTTAAACATATTCTATAGAGTCTTACTCATTAATACAGTATGAATGTAGTAAAATGTAGTAATTAAGTAAAAACTAATTTTGTACTGTGGTATTTATTGATAAAATTATATATATATAATATATATATATATATATATATATATATGTATATATAATCAATAATATATATAATATATATATATATATATATATATATGTATATATAATATATATATATATATATATATATATATATATATATATATATATATATATATATATATATATATATATATATATATAAAGAACATAAAAGTGTTACATAATGACATAATGAAGTTTCATTCACCCAGAATGCAGGAGGCAGTGTGAGATGGCAGAGTGGATTTATTATTCAAAGGGGAAGCACTTCAACAGAGCACCACACTTTATCAGCAGTACTAGTGACGAAGAGAAACACAGACATTAAGCACTGGAAACAGGAGCCAGAGAGGACACAAGAAAGTAGGGACATGATGTGAGACAATCTTCTGGCGCAGAGGTGAACGTGCGGTTTGTGTTTATAGGGAGTAGATGACAGGAGTGAATTCAGGTGTGAGCTACTGCAATCAGTCCGAGCAGCTCAGCCACGTCCCTCAGCCAGAGCGGAGAGAAAACAGAGTTAGAGGTACAACTGCCAAAATCAAAGTCCCCCCAAAACACAGAACATAACAAAAAAAAGCATAAAAGAACATGAAGTGTAATAAAATGTATAAACAAAACAAAGGATAAACATGCTACAGCACAGTACATAAACTCACACACACCAACATTCTAAACATTGACTTAGGTGCTGTACTAGAATAATAAGTGAAAGAGACTTTAATACTACAGTTCAGATGATTATTTCTTTTCAGGCACTTAAGAGGAAACTGTTATTTCTTTAGGAGAAAGTCTTATTTCTTTGTCTCCGGGCTCCAAGGAACCAGCTTGTGATTGTTGTGAGCATTGGTGAAAAAGTCATCTGGTCATGCTAATCCCAGCTGGTTGGCTCTTTCATTATTTCTAGACTTTCAAAGCACTAATATCTGGACTGAAACTATTTGAGTGCATATATATATATATACACGGTGGTACCTCAGCTAACAAATTTAATCTGTCAAGATCCGAGGTCAAGCTCGTAAGCCAAAAAGTTGGTTAGATGAAACAAAAATTCCAATAAGAAATAACAGAAAACCAATTAATCTGTTCCAACCCCCTCCCAAACTCATATCACCTGGCACAAACATGTATACTTGACCTAATATATTAATGATAAACATGTAAAAACAATACACATTTCATAATAATAACACATGTACATTAACATTAATAATAATTAATAATCAATAATAATAAAACAAGAATAAACAATAAGTCAACTAACCCTTGAAGATGAAGGTGAAGATGTCACGTGGACAGGCATGAGGTGGTGCATAATAGAAGAGGAGGAGGAGGACAGTTTTGTGTGTGTGCACGCTACGAATGCCAGCAAAGAAAGGCTCGTGGTGAGCTCCCACAAGGCCAGTGAGTCTCAAAAAGTGGGGCACGCCCCCCCCCTGGGGGGGGGCATGGTGTGATGCCGGGGAGGGGAGGTACAAATGACCCAAGGGAACATGCTTCTTTGCCAATTTTTGTAGAATTAAGTGTAATTGCGCATCCTCTACAGTAGGTGGCAGTAGCACTCTCATTGTCACACTATGGTGTAGGAGAAAGAAGGAAGCAAATGATATGAAGTGCAGAAAACACTATTTATAGTCACAAGTGGGAGCTCATAAAGAGAATTTTTGTTCATTGGATAGAACCGATTTTTGGTGGGTTCGAAGCTCGTATCATGCAAAAATCGTTATAAGGGACACTCGTTAGTGTGTGTATATATATATATATATATATATATATATATATATATATATATATATATACACACAGGCGGTCCTCAATTTACGGACGAGTTCCATTCCTATGACGCATCGTAACTCAGAATTCAAAGTAAGTCGGATTTTTTGCCCATAACTACCCCAAAATATCTGAATAACCATCTAAATAAATGCATTATACTTCATATTCATGGGAAAACAAATGCAGCCAGGAGTGGGGGCAAAAACCAGTCTCTTCCTCACGCCGGTCCCAAGCCTGGAGAAATGCAGAGGGTTGCATCAGGAAGGGCATCCGGCGTAAAACAAATGCCAAATAAAAAATGCGAATCACAAGAAAGAATTTCATTACCGGATTGGTCGAGGCCCGGGTTAACAACGACCGCCATCAGTGCTGTTAACCAACAGGGTGCTGGTGAAAATTGGACGAAGACGTTGAAGAAGGAGAGGTGGGAGACGTGTCTGTAGGCAGAGAGAGAAGAGGAAGGGCATGAGGCTAAGGCTGAAAGTAGGGACTTTGAATGTTGGAACTATGACAGGAAAAGGTAGAGAGCTGGCTGACATGATGCAGAGGAGGAAGGTGGACATACTGTGTGTTCAGGAGACCAGGTGGAAAGGTAGCAAGGCTATAAACTTAGGAGCAGAGTTTAAGCTGTTTTTCATGGTGTGGATGGGAAGAGAAATGGAGTAGGAGTCATCTTGAAGGAGGAGTTTGTCAGGAATGTTCTAAAAGTGAAAAGAGTGTCAGATAGAGTGATGAGTCTTCTTCTTTTCCTTTCGGCTTTTCCCTTCAGGGGTCGCCACAGCGAATCATCTGCCTCCATCTCACCCTATCCTTTGCATCTTCTTCTCTTACACCAACGACCTTCATGTCCTCCTACACCACATCCATTAATCGTCTTTTTGGTCTTCCTCTAGGCCTTCTGCCTGGTAGTTCCAGCCGCAGCATCCTATTACCAATATACTCACTATCCCTCCTCTGTACATGTCCAAACCATCTCAATCTAGCCTCTCTGACTTTGTCTCCAAAACCTCTTACATGTGCTGTCCCTCTGATGTGCTCATTCCTAATCCTATCCATTCTCGGTACTCCCAAAGAAAACCTCAACATTTTCATCTCTGCTACCTCCAGCTCTGCCTCCTGTCTTTTCCCCAGGGCCACTGTTTCTAAACCATACATCGTTGGCCTCAACACCGTCTTGTACACTTTTCCTTTCATTCTTGCCGATACCCTCCTATCACACATCACACCGGACACTTTTCTCCAACCATTCCAGCCTGCCTGCACACGCTTCTTCACCTCTTTTCCACACTCTCCATTGCTCTGGATTGTCTCTGCTCCCTGTAATCTCACTGTTCCTCTTGGGTCCTTGTCATTCATGCATATGTATTCTGTCTTACTGAGGCTAATCTTCATTCCCCTCCTTTCCAGGGCATACCTCCAGCTCTCTAGATTTTCCTGCACTTGTGAGAGCAGAGTTTGTCATCTGCAAACATCATAGTCCATGGGGAATCTTGTCTAACCTTGTCTGTCAGCCTGTCCATCACCATAGCAAACAAGAAGGGGCTGAGAGCTGACCCTTGATGCAGTCCCACCTCCACCTTGAACTCTTCTGTGACACCGACAGCACACCTCACCACTGTCTTACATCTCTCATACATGCCGTGCACCACTCTAACATACTTCTCTGCCACTCCAGACTTCATCATGCAATACCACAGTTCTTCTCTCGGCACCCTGTCATATGCTTTCTCCAGATAGAGTGATGAGTCTCAAGTTCGAAATTGAAGGCGTGATGTTCAATGTTGTTAGTGCTTACGCCCCACAGGCAGGATGTGAGCTAGAAGAGAAGGAGAGGTTCTGGGGTGAGTTAGATGAAGTTATGCAGAGTACCCCCAAAGGTGAAAGAGTGGTCATTGGGGAAGACTTCATGGACATGTTGGTGCAGGAAACAGAGGGGACGAGGAAGTGATGGGCAGGTTTGGTATCCAGGACAGGAACGCAGAAGGACATATGTTGGTAGATTTTGCAAAAAGGATGGAAATGGCTGTGGTGAATACTTTCTTCCAGAAAAGACAGGAGCAGAGGGTGACTTATACAAGTGAAGGTAGGAGCACACAAGTAGACTACATATTCTGCAGGCGATGTAATTTGAAAGAAGTCAGTGACTGCAAAGTAGTAGTGGGTGAGAGTATTCCTAAATAGCATAGGATGGTGGTGTGCAGGATGACGCTGATGGGGAGGAAGTTGACGAAGGCAAAGACAGAGCAGAAGACAAAGTGGTGGAAGCTGAAAAAGGAAGAGTGTCGGGTTGTCTTCAAGGAGGAGTTGCTTTGGGTGGTCAGGAAGTGCTTCCAGATGACTGGTCAACGACAGCTAATGTGATCAGGGACACAGGTAGGAGAGTACTTGGTGTGTCATCTGGAAGGAAAGTAGATAAGGAGACTTGGTGGTGGAATGAGGAAGTGGAGGAGTGTGTACAAATGAAGAGGTTAGCTAAGAAGTGGGACATTAAGAGGACCGAAGAGAGTAAACAGGAGTACAGGGAGACACAGCATAAAGCAAAAGTAGCGGTGTCAAAGGCCAAACAGAGGGTGTATGATGACTTGTATGCTTGGTTCCAAAGTAAAGAGGGAGAAAATTATTTATACAGGTTGGCACAGCAGAGAAATAGAGATGGGACGGACGTGCAGCAAGTTAGGGTGATTAAGGACAGAGTGGGAAATGTATTGACTGATGACAGAAATGTGCTGGGGAAGATGGAAAGAGTACTTTGAAGAGCTGATGAATGAGGAAAATGAGACAGAAAAAAGTAGAAGAGGTGACCGTCGAGGACCAGGAAGTAGCAAAGATTAGTAAAGGTGAAATGAGGAGGGTATTGAAGAGGATAAAAAATGGAAAGGCAGTTGGTCCTGATGACATACCGGTGGAGGTATGGAAGTGTCTAGGAGAGGTAGCAGTAGATTTCCTGACAAGAACATTCAACAAGGTCTTAGAGAGTGAGAGGATGCCAGAGGAATGGAGGAGAAGTATGCTGGTGCCCATTTTTAAGAACAAGGGAGACATGCAGAGTTATGGTAACCACACAGTGATAAAGTTGATGGGCCATACGATGAAGTTATAGGAAAGAATAGTGGAAGCAAGACGAAGGGCAGAGGTCAGCATTTGTGAACAACAGTTTGGTTTCATGCCAAGAAAGAGCACCACAGATGTAGTGTTTGCCTTGAGGATGTTAATAGAGAAGTACAGAGAAGGTCAGACGGAGCTGCATTGTGCCTTTGTGGATCTGGAGAAAGCATATGACAGGGAGAGGAATTGTGGTATTGCATGAGGAAGTCTGGAGTGGCAGAGAAGTATGTTAGAGTGGTGCAGGACATGTATGAGAGATGTAAGACAGTGGTGAGGTGTCCTGTCGGTATGACAGAAGAGTTCAAGGTGGAGGTGGGCTGCATCAAGGGACAGCTCTGAGCCCCCTTCTTGTTTGCTATGGTGATGGACACGCTGACAGACGAGGTTAGACAAGATTCCCCATGGACTATGATGTTTGCAGATGACACTGTGATCTGTAGTGAGAGCAGAGAACAAGTGCAGGAAAATCTAGAGAGCTGGAGGTATGCCCTGGAAAGGAGGGGAATGAAGGTTAGCCTCAGTAAGACAGAATACATGTGTATGAATGACAAGGACCCAAGAGGAATCGTGACGTTACAGGGAGCAGAGATAAGGAAGGTGGAGTATTTTAAGTACTTCGGCTCAACAATCCAGAGCAGTGGAGAGTGTGGAAAAGAGGTCAAGAAGCGTGTGCAGGCAGGTTGGAATGGTTGGAGAAAAGTGTCCGGTGTGATGTGTGATAGGAGGGTGTCAGCAAGAATGAAAGAAAAAGTGTAGAAGTTGTATGGTTTAGAAATAGTGGCACTGGGGAAAAGACAGGAGGCAGAGTTGGAGGTAGCACAGATGAAAATGTTGAGATTCTCTTTGAGAGTAACAAGGATGGATAGGATCAGGAATGAGCACATCAGAGGGACAGCACATGTAAGAAGTTTTGGAGACAAAGTCACAGAGGCTAGATTGAGATGGTTTGGACATGTACAGAGGAGGGATAGTGAGTATATTGGTAGTAGGATGCTGAGGTTGGAACTACCAGGCAGAAGGCCCAGAGGAAGACCAAAGAGACGATTCATGGATGTGGTGAAGGAGGACATGAAGGTCGTTGGTGTAAGAGAAGAAGATGCAAAGGATAGGGTGAGATGGAGGCAGATGATTCACTGTGGAGACCCCTGAAGGGAAAAGCCAAAAAGAAAAGAAGAAGACTTATTACCACTGATTGTGATTACCACTATCACTAGTAGGCTTACGCTTCTGACCAACCATATTTGCTTTGGGTTACAAATATGCAAAACAGTGTAAACATAAAGATCACAGAGATGAAGTCTTAACACAACGGTAACACGCAATGAACTGGGAAGAAGCAGGGCATGTTCAGTCTCTCCTTTGTAAACAATGAACGCAGTGCCATGTAAACAATGGACACAGTGTCATGTGTAAGTAGCGTACTATGTCTACGTACTACGTAAGAACGTCTCGTACTACGGAAAGCGCGCTAAACTCAAAATTTGACTTACAAAATCTTTTTTTTTTCCAAAATTTTTTTACAGTCAGTTCAAATGTAAATCGAAAAAACATAAGGCGAATAAACGTAAAGCGAGGACCGTCTGTATTCTAATCATGTATATAAAGTTTGGGGTGTGGTTATGAATTGGGGGCAGGGTTAAGTGGAAATATATAAATTTTCCAAAAACTGGTACGGTGATGAAATTTCATCAAGCTGAAATTTGTCAAACTGCACATCTTGCAAGAATGAGAACTCAAACATCCTTCAGATAACGTTAACAACACCAAATATCGGTTCAGGTTCAGTGCTCCTACCTTCATGACAGTATTAGGAACATTTAGAATTTCAGTAAGTCTTAGTCTTTGGTGACTCAGGATTAATGTGATAATATAAAGATTATCAGTATATACTAGACGGAAATGACATAGGGCAGTGGTGGCCTAGTGGAGGGCAGTGGTGGCCTGGTGGAGGGCAGTGGTGACCTGATGGAAGGCAATGGTGGTCTGGTGGTAAAAGGCACTGGCTCGCTGAACCTGTTGGGGGTTCGAGTCAAACTCTCCACAAGGTTGTCACTGTCCCCCCAGTGCAGCTAACTGTGCAGTTCACTGTGTAGCTATCTGGATTATCAAAGGCCGGCTATGTCTCTCACTGTCTATAGTGGGAGATTCGTGTAAAAAAACATTGCTGATTTTTGTCAAGAGGAGCTGCTGTGTTTCTGACCCTTGCTAAAGGAGTCTGTCAGGAAGTTCATGCGACATAAAAAACCTATGCCAAATCAAACATGCGAATCAGATGATTTGCTGTGGCGACCCCTGAAAAAGGGAAAAAGCCAAAAGGAAAAAAAAAAAAAACGTAAATGACACGATCTGATTGATCCACTATATTGAGATTAAAAATAAATATTCAGAGTACAGGCGGCACAGTGGTATAGTGGTCAGCACGTCCACTTCACAGCAAGAAGGTCCTGGGTTTGATTCCCAGCCTGGGCATTTCTGTGTGGAGTTTGCATGTTCTCCCTGTGCTCGCATGGGTTCTCTCCAGGTACTCTGGTTTCCTCCAGCAGTCCAAAAACATGCAAATCTCCCCTATGTGTGAGTGTGAGTGCGAATTGTTGTGTGAGTGTTGGCCCTGTGATTGCTAGGCAAACTGTCCTCACCAGGAATTGGCTGAGATGTGCGCCAGAATATTCGCGCCCCGAATTAGGATTAAAAAGTTCAGAAAATAAATGAATGAATGTATTCTATGTCGAAGATTCTTGAATTGAAATGTCAGACACTTTAGTTTTTCATTTGAAGGTGGCAGTGTCATCAGTGTCACGCTGTAAAGTTTAAAAATAATCCACAAAAACCTTGTGATTCTGCGTAACTGATTAAATTAGAAGGGAGTCCCGCCTCCTGGCCAAAGAATATTCAACGCAACAGTGAATAAAACAGCATTTAGTGGGGAAAAAAATGCAAATTTATGAAAATCTATATACAGGTGGTTCTCGACTTAACTAATGCCACTAAATATATGTACGCCACTCTGTTCGTAAGCTCCTTTGACACGGACTAGTTTTTGATGCAGAGTGCATACTGGATGCATACACAGCTACACAGTGCTATGCCGTGCTACGCGGTCATCAGTATCGTCCATTTTGTCTCGAGACGCACCATGGTAATGTATTATATTATATTATATATTTATTTCATTTTAATTGTAATGTATTTTAATTGCCTGTATTGTTTTCCCATGAATCTTCTTCTTTTCCTTTTGGCTTTCCCCTTCAGGGGTTGCCACAGCGAATCATCTACCTCCATCTCACCCTATCCTTTGCATCTTCTTCTCTTACACCAACTATCTTCATGTCCTCCTTCACCACATCCATGAATCGTCTCTTTGGTCTTCCTCTGGGCCTTCTGCCTGGTAGTTCCAACCTCAGCATCCTACTACCAATATACTCACTATCCCTCCTCTGTACATGTCCAAACCATCTCAATCTAGCCTCTCTGACTTTGTCTCCAAAACCTCTGACATGTGCTGTCCCACTGAAGTGCTCATTCCTAATCCTATCCATCCTTGTTACTCCCAAAGAGAACCTCAACATTTTCATCTCTGCTACCTCCAAATCTGCCTCCTGTCTTTTCCCCAGGGCTACTGTTTCTAAACCCTACAACATCGCTGGCCTCATCACCGTCTTGTACACTTTTCCCTTCATTCTTGCCGATACCCTCCTATCACACATCACACCGGACACTTTTCTCCAACCATTCCAACCTGCCTGCACATGCTTCTTCACTTCTTTTCCACACTCTCCACTGCTCTGGATTGTTGAGCCTAAGTACTGAAAATCCTCCACCTTCCTTATCTCTGCTCCCTGTAACCTGACCGTTCCTCTTGGGTGCGTTTCATTCATACACATGTATTCTGTCTTACTGAGGCTAACCTTCATTCCCCTCCTTTCCAGGGCATACCTCCACCTCTCTAGATGTTCCTGCACTTGTTCTCTGCTCTCACTACAGATCACAATGTCATCTGCAAACATCATAGTCCATGGAGAATCTTGTCTAACCTCATTTGTCAGCCTGTCCATCACCATAGCAAACAAGAAGGGGCTCAGAGCTGACCCTTGATGCAGCCCACCTCCACCTTGAATTCTTCAGTCACACCGACAGCACACCTCACCACTGTCTGACATCTCTCATACATGTCCTGCACCACTCTAACATACTTCTCTGCCACTCCAGACTTCCTCATGCAATACCACAATTCCTCTCCCTGTCATATGCTTTCTCCAGATCCACAAAGGCACAATGCAGCTCCGTCTGACCTTCTCTGTACTTCTCTATTAACATCCTCAAGGCAAACACTGCATCTGTGGTGCCCTTTCTTGGCATGAAACCAAACTGTTGTTCACAAATGCTGACCTCTGCCCTTAGTCTAGCTTCCACTATTCTTTCCCATAACTTCATCATATGGCTCATCAATTTTATCCCTCTGTAGTTGCCACAACTCTGCACGTCTCCCTTGTTCTTAAAAATGGGCACCATCACACTTCTCCTCCATTCCTCTGGTATCCTCACACTCTCTAAGACCTTGTTGAATGTTCTTGTCAGGAAATCTACTGGTACCTCTCCTAGACACTTCCATACCTCCACTGGTATGTGGTCAGGACCAGTGGTAATAAGTGAATTTGATTAATTTTTTTTTAAATTATTTTGATTGAATTTAATTTATTTGAAATTAATGTTGATATTATTTTACAATGTTATGTTTATAATAATTGATTTAGGGGTGTTTTATGAGATACAGTAATAGTATTTATGGATGCATAGTATAGTATGAACGGTCATATGTTACTGGCACGTACAGTAACAACTTGCGTTTTTTTTTCACCTTACGTTCGGCCATTCGGAATGTAACTAAAACGTAAATCGAGGAGCGTCTGTCTGGTCCAGAACATGTTTTGGTAAAGTTTCATTCAGATCGATATCTATGCTACACATCATGAGTTTGATTAAGCAAACATTATAAAGTTTCCACAAGTCATGTGAATTAATATTAGTGGGCGGGGATAAATTGTTCATTTTCACTATTCTTTATTTAAGTAATCTTTCTTATTTCTGTGATATCAATTTCCACTTTTAATTATTTTTCAAGGCAATCTCTGAGAATAAATAGCACAACTATGAGAATGATAAGTATAAAATAGTTATTTTTCATCTATTTTCGTAAAGATGAATTACATAAATAGCAACATGTTCCTATTAGTTCACCTACAGAAAAAAGGTTCCAACAGAGTCCTGCTGTTAATTTTATGCAGTACTGAACTGTTGGAAATAAGAAGCTGAAGTCCGTCCAACTCAGATTGTAATGAGCCAAACAGCCGGTCGAATGTATAAGTAAAATGACATTGATCGCCGTGGTAATGGCTTTTGAAATGAAGCCAGGCTGTTGCACTGATGAAGTCCAGCCATGATGGACATGACAATAATCACTAAAAGCTTGTCTGAAAGCCTCACATAGAGACACAGTGGCCAATATTTCCTTCATTAAACACACAAATAATTTCGCACCTACATGCTACATGAGGGGAGCTGGGGGGTCAACCAATCAACTGCCGGGTTTAAGGTAGAGTTCAATTCGAAATGTTTAATAAATAAATCAGAGGAATAAAATGAATTTGTGATTTGTGACACCCTCAGCTCAGATTCAGAAAATATCCCAAGCAGGGGTGAATGTGTTTTTTAAAGAACTTTGTATTGGACCGGTGATTTACAGATGAGACGATGAGAGGTTTGGAGGCAAGGATTTGAAGTTTATGAGGAGATTATAACTGTGATATCAGTGAGCTTCTGAAGGAGTTGTTGCATTTGTAAAGTTTGTAGAAAATCAGAAAGTTTATATTTAATGTTGTGACATTTAATGGAGAATTGTAAGACGTATAGGTTAAGTTTATGTGTTGGAATAATTATATGAGGTTTTTTATAGGGAGGCTGTGAGTCTTTAGATAAAGAGATGAGGTTTGTAGGTGAATAATGATATTTTTGTGAAGTTTGTAGGTGAATAGTAAAGTTAATGTGAGGTTTGTAGATAAATAGTGATATTTATGTGAGGTTTGGAGTTGAATAGTGATATTTTTGTGACGTTTGTAGGTGAATAGTTATGTTTATGTGAGGTTTGTGGGTTAATACTGATGTATTTTTGAGGTTTGTAGGTTAATAGTGATGTTTATGTGAGGTTTGTAGGTGAAAAGTGGTATTTATGTTAAGTTTGTGGGTATACAGTGATGTTTATGTGAGTTTTGTAGTGAATAGTGATATTTATGTGAGGTTTGTAGGTGTTTATGTGAGGTTTTAGGTGAATTGTAATGTTTATGTGTGGTTTGTAGGTAAATAGTGATGTTTATGTGAGGTCCCTAAATGACTAGTGATATTTATGTGAGGTTTGTAGGTGAATAGTGATTTTTATGTAAGGTTTATCGATAAATAATGACGTTTATGTGAGGTTGGTAGGTGAATAGTGATGTTTTACTCGTAAACTAACCTCTGGTCTTATTACAACCTTCCACTGAATTGTCTCAAAGCTCTTTTTATAATCCCTTCTGTGCCTCCCCTTTTGCCTTCCCATATAGCGCCTTTATACCTCTCTCGGAGTCACCACTAGAGGTGGCGTGATCGCACTATATCAGGACGCCATCATCAAGGAGCTGCAATCTTTTCTTGAGATAATACCGTCAGCTGGACGTTATCTATCAAGGCTCTTGGTTTTAGCGTTACTGTCGGTGAGTATAGTGAATTAAAACACTATCTCAGCCTAAATTATAAACATCCTAGTTTACGTTTACGGACCTTGCAATGCAAGACGAGGTCTGATTTAACGTTTTTAAAGGCTAATTCAGCGTGAATGTTGTCTCGCCTGTTTTGCTTAGCGTGGCATACAGCAATTTCTATGTTTTATTTCTAGATCGGCCAATTGCTACACACTCTTGTTTGCTTAGTTTGGACGTGCTCCAAAGTTCAGTCCGGCTAAACTGGCAGTTCGTGACCTGGTGCACCGAGATCGCCCTTTGCTTACCGTTCGTACCATTTTGGCACCTTGATCATTGTTTACCTTTAGATACTTATTAGGTATCTAGGTTGACATGATGGTTTGTCGTTCTCTGGCTTTTCCCAAGGCACAAGCGACAGGGCTCAATCGTGTCATCTATAGTGTTCCAGGTCTCATATTTCTCCGTCCGAGTTAAATACCTCCGCCTCACCCTTGTCGCAACCGCAGTCCATTAGGACTTTCGGCCATGTTAAATACTTTGCACAATTCTCAGGGGGGGGTAATTCTAATTCCTCAAGTCGTTGCTATTGTTTGTCGGACTACATGCGTGCTCCCCCTACTCACCGGACCCAGAGTGGTAGCAAGAGGGCGGTAGCTTCAACTTTGTCAACTGGCTTGCTCCATGCTAGCCAGTTTAGGGATATGACACAAGATCGGTTTGTCTTACCTCCGACTAGAGATGTAGCGCATGTCTCGTCAACTGACCTCCCTCGAGGGGCGGTCATGACGGGAATCCACGGGGGCACAGGTTCATGGGAGTGCTAAGGCCGACCCATATCCTCAAACCTCCAACCCCATAGTCATTCCCTTTGCGCCAGAAAGTTTTGCATCTATGCCAGTAAAGAGGGTACAAAGTGCATTGGTGTGAACATCATTCGCCACATCCTATCCACCGTCAGCGCTTAGAGGTACAGCAGGCCCAGCCTATGGTGACATCGGAGGTTTCCAACCCGGGTTGGCGAGGTGTCCCCGCCAAACCTCCAGTCACGGTCCAGGTTTTGTAAGGTCTTCCAGCCTGCGAACCACTGGACCTTCACCCCTTTTATCAGTCACCAGAGCATCTGGCTCACTCAACTTCTTGCTCAACTGATTGTTTGCCTGCTCATCGTCCATTGACTTCATTCCAGGCTGGATTCGATGAGGAAGTGGTGGGGTTCTCTTCGGATGATCACACTCCTGTGTCGCAGTTCCTCGATACGGAGGTGCCCTTCATCCTCTTCGTGGCGTCGAGTGAGGGACTTGGTGTACGTGACTCTACCTGCGGCCGAATGCCCCTCTCTTCCGCCGGCAGAGGTGCCGACACGTTTGCTTATCCATAGGTCATTAGTCACCCCAGATAAGCGCGCTCAATGTATATCGCTCACTCACCTGCCTGACTTACGCTATCATATTTTGGACCCTCTGGATGCGTGTCTAGCTCAGCAAGCCGGCAGCCTGAACATTCCCTCAGGGAAGTTCTTTCGAGCTTCTTGAGCCGGTTTGTTCGACTGTCACGCCCGTTTGTGGACCGCGGAACTGGCCGTCCCTCATAAACAGGATGCTAAGTTTCTCTGTGACAAGCCCGTGAAGTCTGTTCCTCTTCCAGTGGAGGCTTTAGCTCGCTCTACCTTGGACAGACTTTCCTCCATGGAGGTCCTCCTGGACACTTTGGTCCAGACGCAGGGGGCCCCCTGGGATCCGATCACGGGGACTAAGTCATGAGCATGGACGATCTTTTGTCTCATGCTCTCTCGGACACTGCTTCTATCGTCGAGAATCTCCTTCTTCGCCGACGAGATGAAGTTCTGTCCAAGTTATCGCCACACTTAAGGGAACATTCTTCTTTCCTCAGGAGGACACTGCTGTTTGGGAACTCCCTCTTTCCTAGCAACTCCCTTCAACAGCTGCACCAGCAGGCTCCTTCTTCGATGGAGTTGTTATGTTCTACCCTGTTGCGATCTTCCCAGGGTAAGTCCAAACCTCCTCACCACGTCCCTTCGTCTGTTTCCTCTGCTCATGGTTTGTCTAAAGGCAGAGCTCGTGGTCACGGCCGGGGCCGCAGATCTACAGAACCTAAGCCTCCGACTCGGGTTTTTCCCCAGGCAGAGCCACAAAAACCTCCTACATGACTCCCCCCGTTGGAGTCCCTGCCTGTAGGGAGCCGTCTCAGGCACTTTGCCTTGGTGTGGGAGGTGATCCTGACCCTCAGGTACGATCGTGGGTAGAAAACGGGTATGTTTTAACCTTTATCCCACCTCTGCCTCTGACTACATCGGTTCAACCGTTTTGGCGTCCTTCGTCTCTGCTGCAACAGGAGGCGTTGTACGTCAAGATTTGGGAGATGCTGGCGAAAAATGCCCTCATGCTTGTTCCTCCATTGGAACTTTCTTGACTGGCGTTTCTTGTTCCGAAGTGGGATGGAGACTTCAGTCTCATTATGAACATAAAACGTCTGAACAAATATGTGGACTGTCGTCATTTCCACATGGAGACTATCCGGAAAGTGGTGAGAAGCATCCTTCCAGGCGATTGGGCGGTGTCCCTCGACCTCAAGGACGCCTATCTCCATGTTCCTCTTCACTCAAGCGCTCTGCCCTTCCTACGCATCGTTTGGTCTGTCAGGGAGGTCTACCAGTGCATCGCACTCCCCTTTGGACTATGCACTACTCCTCTTGTCTTCACACAAATCGTGGAGGCAGTCACCACTCATCTTTGAGGTTTCGGCATTCATCTTCACGTCTACTTAGACGACTGGATCCTCTTGCACCAAGATCACCAGTGCCTCCTTGATCAGGTGCAGTGGGTTCTTCCGTTCCTCAAAGACCTCGGGTAGATACTCAACCTGATGAAGTCCAGTCTCATACCTTCTCAGGAGTTCAAGTATCTCGGGGTTCTTTGCCACAATCATCTAAATCTGGTAGCTCCCGTTCGTCACAGTTTCTCCAAGGCTCTGGTGGCCATTCCTCATCTGTTGGGGATGCATTCCTGTTCTGCTCGGACCCTGATATCTCTGCGTGGTCTGCTGAACAGTCTTGCGGACTTCCTCGTTCTGGGTCGTCTGCATTTGCGTCCTCTTCAGATCCGGCTCCTGTCTCGTTGGCGTCCCCTTCGAGACTCTGTGGACCACTCTCTTCTCCTGGATGACGACTTTCATCATTTCCTTCGTCCTTGGGGTCAGGAAACTTGGTTGATGGTGGGTTGTCCCCTGTCACTTCCCTTTCCCTCTCTGCATCTCATAACGGATACATCCTTGGAGGGTTGAGGGGCTGTACTTGAACGCAATCGCATTTAAGGCTCTTGGTCACCTACCTTCCAGACCTTGCACATCAATGTCTTGAAAAGCTCTTTGTCCGCTTCTGCAGGGTCAGGTTGTCCTCCTGCTTTGCGACAATTCCACAGTTATGTCTTACATTTGCCGTCAAGGGGGCACTCACTCGTCGACCTTTTGCAGTCTCGTTTGGCAGATTCTGAGGTTTTGTCGCAATCACTACATCACTCGACAGGTCCGTCACATTCCGTCCAAGCGGAATGTTCTTGCAGATGCTCTGTCTCGCTCCCTACCTCTTGCCACAGAGTGGTCCCTCAACAGGTCAGTGTTTCTGCACCTGTCCTCCCTGCAGGGAGGCTTTCATCTGGATCTGTTTGCAACTTTTCTCAACAAGCAGTGTCCTCTGTTTGTCAGTCCATTTCCTCAAGCATTCTCTGTGGATGCCCTGTTGATGAGTTGGTCTCAATTGCCCCTGTTGTATGCCTTTCCTCTGGCCCAGTTACTTTGGGCTGTTCTATCCAAAGTATGGTCTGGGCAGGTGCACCAGCTTCTCGTAGCTCTTCTGTGGCCTCGCCAGTCATAGTGCGGACCTCCTGGAACTGTCAGTAGCTCATCCAATTCAGCTACCCCTAGTTCCATACCTCCTGTCTCAGGGGCATCTACTTCATGAGAATCCCCAGCTGTTTCAGCTTCATGGTTGGATTCTCTCCAGCAGGTCCTTGCCAGATGAGGAATTCTAGAGGGTTCTACCTCGATACTTAAGGATACTGTCAGGCCCTACTTCTCAGAGGTTTAGGAGTCCAAGAGGCAACATTACTCCAGTTGGTGTCATCAGAGGCAGATCGATCCTCTCGATCCCTCTGAATCCGATCTCCTAGGGTTCTTTACCCTTTTGTCAGATTCCGGCTTGGTCTATAGTACTGCTAGAGGTTATTGGGCTGCAATCTTCCATATTCTGGATTATTGCAAGTCCTTTAGCCCGGGGTTATCGGGGGTTTTGACCCAGTTCTTCAAGGGGGTGGCTAATTTGCACCCTGTGGTGCGCCAACCTGTTCCTCAGTGGGATTTAGGGCTGGTTTTGCGTAGTTTGTTTCATCCCCTTTTGAGCCTATGGGGTCTTGTTCTAAAGAACTTCTCACGTACAAGACAGCTCTGTTAGTTGCATTAGCTACTGGTAAGTGCCGTAGTGAGCTTTGTGCTCTTTCGTCAGGATCAGGATTACTTCCGTCCTGCTTGGGACTGGTCGTTGATCCTGTTTTATCCAGATCCTCAGTTGATGGCTAAGACTCAGCGGCCCAACCTGGTGCTTGAGCCTGTTGTGGTTAAATCCTTGAAGGATTTTTCTGGCCATGAGTCTCTGGACTACAAGTTGTGTCCTGTTCACGCTATTTGGTTCTACCTGGATCGTACATCACCTGCGTCGGTTTCTCAGGGCAGGGTGAAGCTTTTTTGTCCCCTTTCTTCTCGTTCTGTTAATGAGATTACCCTGGATGGTTTTGCTAAGTTTATAAAATGCGCAGTCAAGGAGACCTATCAAGCTCTAGATTCGTCGTTCCATCCTGAATTCCGGATTCATTCCCATCAATTCCAGCTTTTGGCATCTAGTCTAGCAAAGGCCAGTCATGTTTCTATTGAGGATATCATAACAGCCTGTTTCTGGTCATGTCTCCTTTATAGACTTATCTCCGCTCATTGGCGGTTCATGCGGACTCATTATTTTCTCTTGGTCCATTGTCAGTGGCGGGTGCTCTCGTCGAACCAGGTTCGCAGCAACTCGACTGAGTGAAGTAGGGTAGGTTTCATCCCCTATAGCTCGTATGAGGCTGCCAGCTTTGCCTATATTGGGTTACTTTGTAAATAAGCTGTACATAGGCATCCCTGCTGTGCTGAACAGTAGGGGGAATTTAGGTAGGGTTACTCTTTTTTACTGGGTCTGTGCTGAGCCTTCCAGTTTTGAGCCTTAGTGAGGTGTGTACTCCTACAAAAGTTTCCTACAAAACTGGTGTTTTACGAATAATACTCACCACTGGTCTTATTAGCTTCCCTCCGTGTATTGTGTTGGTATGTGGATGACATTTCCCTGTTAGCCTCGTCCTAATAAAGCATGATCACGTGACCTCTCCCAGGGATTCCGAGAGAGGTATAGAGGCGCAATATGAATATAGTCTAACGTATGAAGGCAAAAGAGGGAGCACAGAGAGGATAAAAAGAGCGTTGAGATAATTCAGAGAAAGATGTGTTTCAATGTTCTATGCTAATAAGACCAGAGGTGAGTATTATTCATAAAACACCAGTTTCCTACGAAACTGTTTTATTTATGTGAGGTTTGTATGTGAATAGTGATATTTATGCTACGTTTGTAGGTGTATACTGATGTGTATGTGAAGTTTGTAGGTGAATAGTGATGTTTATGTGAGGTTTGTAGGTGAATAATGATATTTAATTGAGGTTTGTAAGTGAATAGTGATATTTATGTAAGGTTTCTAGGTGCAGTTCATTTTCTGTAACCGCTTAATCCTAATTAGGGTCGCGGGGAGGCTGGCGCCCATCTCAGCCAACTTCGGGCGAGGGCAGAGTACACCTTGGACAGCTCGCCAGGCCATCGCAGGGCGGAAACACGCCGACGGCTTTGCAGCCTACTCTTGTCGAAAGTCAGCAATGGTTCTTTTACATGCCTCACACCATAGACAGTGAGAGACATGGCCGGCCTTTGATAACCCAGTTAGCTGCACTGAGGGGGACAGTGACAACCTTGTGGAGAGTGGGAATCGAACCCCCAACCTTTGGATCAGCGATCCAGCACCCTATACCACTAGACCACCACTGCCCCCTCAGGTTTCTAGGTGAATAATGATATTTAATTGGGGTTTATAGGTGAATAGTGATGTTTATGTGACATTTGTAGGTGAGTAATGATGTTTAATTGGGGTTTGTAGGTGAATATTGATATTTATGTGACGTTTTGTAGGTTTATAGTGATGTTTCTGTGACGTTTGTAGGTGAATAATGATATTTAATAGAGTTTTGTAGGTGAATAGTGATGTTTATGTGAGGTTTGTAGGTTAATAGTGATGTTTATGTCAGGTTTTGTAGGTGAGGTTGTGAGATTTATAGGTGAGGCTGTGTGCTTTACAGGTTAAAGGATCAGGCTTGTAGAAGGATCGTGATGGTTCCGTGAGGTTTATAGGTGAAAGGATAAGGTTTATCAGTGAGTAGTGAGGTTTATGTATGTTTATTTAGGTTTATTTCAGGCTTTAAATTAGTCTTGAGGTTTATCAGTGACATTGGGAGGTTTACAGGTGAAATGTTGAGGTTTATATAGATCTAGCCCAGTTGTAATGCTTTCGTTGTTCTAAGCTAAAACAGACAGACAGGAAGTGGAGACTGGCTCCTGACCTCACCTGTTCCTGTAAAAGGGATCATAACAAGCGCCACTGTAAATATTTTAGCAGGCAGAGGAAGAGTGGGGGGGGTGCTTAATGTGTGTGTGTGTGTGTGTGTGTGTGTGTGTGTGTGTGTGTGTGTGTGTGGGTGGGTGTGAGAGAGAGAGAGAGAGAGAGAGAGAGAGAGAGAGAGAGTGATGGTGACATATAATTCGAGGTTGTTGTATCTGAACTACATGTACATTGTGTGTTTCTGCAAGGTGAATAAAATAACCTTACATCATTAATTATTAATCAAGCTGAATCATAATAATTCTACAAATTCAAGAAACGAAAAAAAAAACAGATATTCCTCACAGAGGTGCATGTTCTCCCCTGAGCTTGGGTTTCCTCTGGGTTCTCCAGTTTCCTCCCACACTGCAAAGACATGCACATCGGGTTAACTGGCTGCTCCAAACTGCCCCAGGTGTGAGCGTGAATGCTTAAGTACGTTTTGGCCCTATGATGATTTTTGGCCCTATGATGAGCCCTATTACCTTGCCTTCACCCAGGGTCGGCTGAGATAAGCTTCAGCCTTCCTGTAAACCTGGAATAATAAAGCAGGTTCAGACAGGGAATGAATGACTGCATTAGACTGCATTAATTATTAAAATGAGAGCATGTCGGTAGCACTGAGGCACAGTTCTGGAAAATTAATCAACGTCCTACTGACCAATCAGAATGGAGAATTCAACAGTGCTGAATCAGGCATCAGACTGAAATATAATCCCGCAGTACTTTCAAGTCTTCCCCTCTTGTGAGACATAAAGCACCCACTTCCTGCTTTCCTGTCCCAAATCTCGACCTCTTCCTCCTCTTCTAAAGCCGAGCTGAAATACGGCCCGGCGTTACGACCCTCTAAATTAACTCCTCACCTTCTCACCTTGTCGTTTCCCAATGACCGTCATTAGCATATAATAGGTGTGGAAATCATTCGACAAGGCCGCGCGTGCCCTATGGCAGCCGGTGTCTGCCCCGGGCTCTAATCACACACCTAAAGTTCATCCTTATAAACATGTCACCCTGCTGTGTAATTAACTGGCTGGCTTTTAGAAAATGGATCTGATACCTGTGGACTTCCTGTGGTTCTAGAAAGCTCTGTGTGCTGGCTACACACACACACACACACACACACACACACACACACACACACACACACACACACACACACACACACACACACACACAGACGTTTCTTCCTCCTTTCTGGCACTCCTTCAGTGACTGATATGCTTCCAATAATTGCAGACTTGGCTTCTCGCTCATCCAAATGCCTTTTACTTATTTAAACTGTTTGCTTTAAATGCCATAGAAGCCAATTAAGGGAGGCGTAATTCAGGCAGACGGGAGGAAATGTGCGAGTCATCCAACATCCCCTTCTTCTTCTTCTTCTTCTTCAGTCTCATGGAGAAAGAGAAGGAAAAGGAACAGGACAAATAAAATCCATTCTCATTATTTTAATAAATAAAAGATGCTCTGTTTGATTAAACGTCTTCACACTCATTCATTTTCTGAACTGCCTAACCCAAATTAGGGTCAGGGGGAGGTTAGTGTCCATCTCAGCGGACTCTGGGTGAGGGCAGAGTACACCCTAGACAGCACGCCAGCCCATTGCAGGGCAGAAACACACTGAGAAAACCCAATGGCCTCCTCTTTACAAAAAACAGCAATGGTCCTTTAACAAGAACCTCCCACCACACATGGCAAGAGACATGGCTGGCCTTCAATAACCCAGTCAGCTGCACTGGGGGCACAGCAGGGACAACTTGGCAATAGTGGGGCTTGAACCCATAACAAGTAAGCCAGCACCATATCACCCTCCTGTCTTCACGCTCAGAGATAATAAAATGTAATAATACAGGGATCCCTCACTGTCTGCGGTTAATGGGGACCGAGATCCCCCCGTGACCGCCGATTTCCGCAAAGTCGGATCGACCACCCTGACTGATGTATACGTACATGTATATGTGTATATAATACCAATAAATACATATTCAATGCTAAAAATGCTTATAATAACAATTAAACACTCAAAAATAATGCATAAGATGTAAATAAATATAAATACACATACGCAGATGCGCCTCACATAAAAATGAAAGTCGTTTTGTTGGGGGGTTTTGGGTTGTTGTTTTTTGTTTTTGTTTATTTGGGGTTTTTTTTTTTTTTTTTGCATAGTTGGCCTTGTTTTTTGGCATTTTCCTGAACTTTTCCCCTATTTTTCCTTAATTTCTTCATTTTTTTTATCTTTGAAAAACCCGCGATGCACTGAAGCCACAGAAACTGAAA
The DNA here is from genome assembly GCA_024760905.1 of Plotosus lineatus. Lineage (NCBI taxonomy): Eukaryota > Metazoa > Chordata > Actinopteri > Siluriformes > Plotosidae > Plotosus > Plotosus lineatus. The sequence goes on from CM045738.1 coordinate 45,677,145, forward strand.
GACAAAGTAGTGAGGGATCGCTGTATTTTTTATTTATTTATTTATTGTAATTTGAGAAACTGATGCACAAACATTGTGTTTATAAAGAAATATTGTTGTTTTTATTTGTGTGGTACAGTGGCATAGTGATTAGCACTTCTGCGTCACCACAA
>CM045738.1:45679796-45689796 GCA_024760905.1 Plotosus lineatus
ACTCATTCCTGATCCTATCCATCCTCGTTACTCCCAAAGAGAACCTCAACATTTTCATCTCTGCTACCTCCAGCTCTGCCTCCTGTTTTTTCCCCAGGGCCACTGTTTCTAAACCATACAACATCGTTGGCCTCAACACCGTCTTGTACACTTTTCCTTTCATTCTTGCCGATACCCTCCTATCACACATCACACCGGACACTTTTCTCCAACCATTCCAAACTGCCTCCACACGCTTCTTCACCTATTCCACACTCTCCACTGCTCTGAATTGTTGAGCCTAAGTACTTAAAATCCGCCACCTTTTTTATCTCTGCTCCCTGTAACCTCACCGTTCCTCTTGGGTCCTTGTCGTTCACACACATGTATTGTGTTTTACTGAAGCTAACCTTCATTCCCCTCCTTTCAAGGGCATTCCTCCACCTCTCTAGACTTTCCTGTACTTGTTCTCTGCTCTCACTACAGATCACGATGTCATCTGCAAACATCATAGTCCATGGAGATTCTTGTCTAACCTCGTCTGTCAGCCTGTCCATCACCATAGCAAACAAGAAGGGGCTCAGAGCTAACCCTTGATGCAGTCCCACCTCCACCTTGAATTCTTCATTCACGCTGACAGCACACCTCACCACTGTTTTACATCTCTCATCCATGTCCTGCACCACTCTAACATACTTCTCTTCCACTCCAGACTTCCTCATGCAATACCACAGTTCTTCTCTTGGCATCCTGTCATATGCTTTATCCAGATCCTCAAAGGCACAATGCAGCTCCCTCTGACCTTCTCTGTACTTCTCTATTAACATCCTCAAAGCAAACACTTCATCTGGGCTGCTCTTTCTTGGCATGAAACCAAACTGTTGTTCACAAATGCTGACCTCTGCCCTTAATCTAGCTTCCACTATTCATCCCCATAACTTCATCGTGTGGCTCATCAACTTGATCCCTCTGTAGTTGCCACAACTCTGCATGTCTCCCTTGTTCTTTAAAATGGGCACCATAACACTTCTCCATTCCTCCGGTATCTGCTCACTCTCTAAGACCTTTTTGATTGTTCTTGTCAGAAAATCTACTGCTACCTCCACTGGTATGTCATCAGGACCAACTGCCTCTCCACTCTTCATTCTCTTCAGTGCCCTCCTCACTTCACTCTTACTAAGATTTGCTACTCCCTGCTCTTCAATGGTCACCTCTTCTACTCTTTTATCTCTCATTCTCCTCAATCATCAGCTCTTCAAAGTACTCTTTCCATCTTCCCAGCACATTTCTGTCATCAGTCAATACATTTCCCTCTCTGTCCTTTATCAATCTAACTTGCTGCACATCCTTCCCGTCCATATTTCTCTGCTGTGCCAACCTGTATAAATAATTTTCTCCCTCCTTACTGTCCAACCTAGCATACAAGTCATCATACGCCCTGTTTGGCCTTTGACACTGCTACTTTTGCTTTACGCTGTGTCTCCCTGAACTCCTGTTTACTCTCTTCGGTCCTCGCAATGTCCCACTTCTTCTTAGCTAACCTCTTCCTTTGTACACACTCCTGCACTTCCTCATTCCACCACCAAGTCTCGTTATCTACTGTCCTTCCAGGTGACACAACAAGTACTCTCCTACCTGTCTCCGTGATCACATTTGCTGTAGTTGTCCAGTCATCTGGAAGCACTTTCTGACCACCGAAAGCCTGTTTCAACTCCTCCTTGAAGACAACACGACACTCTTCCTTTTTCAGCTTCCACCACTTTGTCTTCTGCTCTGTCTTTGCCTTCTTCCCCTTCCTCACCATGACCGTCATCCTGAACACCACCATCCTATGCTGTTTGGCAACACTCTCACCCACTACTACTTTGCAATCACTGACTTCCTTCAAACTGCATTGCCTACACAAGATGTAGTCTACCTGTGTGCTCCTACCTCTGCTTTTATAAGTCACCCTATGCTTCTGTCTCTTTTGGAAGAAAGTATTCACCACAGCCATTTCCATCCGTTTTGCAAAATCTATCAACATATGTCCTTCTGTGTTCCTGTCCTGGATGCCAAACCTGCCCATCACTTCCTCGTCCCCTCTGTTTCCTGCACCAACATGTCCATTGAAGTCTGCCCCAATGACCATTCATTCACCTCTGGGGGTACTCTGCATCACTTCATCTAAATCGCACCAGAATCTCTTCTTCTAGCTCACATCCGGCCTGTGGGGCATAAGCACTAACAACATTGAACATCACACCTTCAATTTCTAACTTGAGACTCATCACGCTGTCTGACACGCTTTTGACTTCTGGAACATTCCTGACAAACCCCTCCTTCAAGATGACTCCTACTCCATTTCTCTTCCCATCCACACCATGAAAAAACATCTTAAACCTGCTCCTAAGCTTATAGCCTTGCTACCTTTCCACCTGGTCTCCTGAACACACAGTATGTATTTTAATACACTGACCTCCCTAATTCTACCTCATTACATAAAATGAGTAAAATATACGTTTTATAAATGCACGTAAAAAAAGAGATTTTAATTTATTATTCATTATTTTCTCATGAAACAGTCATCAGGAAAAGATAAAGCGACCATCCGAGCGTCGCCTAGAGCGACGCAATGAGACAAAGGAAATGAAATGGTGAGTAGAGGAAGCATGGGATGTGAATCCACAGCTCACTGCGGAGATGCAGACACGGGAGAAGATCCTGGGGAAACGTTAAGCACGAACATCTGCCACACGACACATTAGAGAGACAATCGTTACCGCCACAGGCTCCGAGCAGGGACCAAACTTTGGACTCTTGTCATGTTGTGATTGTGAAACTCTGAAAAAGCTGCAATTACATATTTCTGATACGTGGCGTCTGATCAAAGCGCCAGGTCTGATAACCGAATCAATTTTTTCAGGGGATGGGGCGGGGGGGGGGGGGTCTCTTTTGTTTTTCCGCTGAATGATGCACGTTTAAGCTGTAACCTTCAGGCACTGTGTGAAAAAATTACAAGAGGAAGAGTGATGGAGGGGAGAAAACATACTTTTATTACTCAAAGAAACGTCAGAGAGAGAGAGAGAGCTAAGAGAGAGAGGGAGAGAGAAATAAAAAAGGAGAGAGAGAGCCAAAAAGAGAGAAAGACTGGGAGAGAGAGAGTGGGGGATGAGAGAGAGAGGAGAGATAGCTAGACAGAAAGGGTGAGGGGGGAGAAGGGGTGGGCAGGGAGAGACAGTGAGACAGACAGAGAGACAGACAGAGAGAGAGAGAGAGAGAGAGAGGGAGAGAGAGAAATAAAAAGGAGAGAGAGAGCCAAAAGAGAGAAAGACTGGGAGAGAGAGAGTGGGGGTGAGAGAGAGGAGAGATAGCTAGACAGAAAGGGTGAGGGGGGGAGAGAAGGGGTGGGCAGGGAGAGACAGCGAGACTGACAGAGAGACAGACAGAGAGAGAGAGAGAGAGAGACAGAGAGACAGAGAGAGAGAGATAGAGACAGAGAGATAGAGGGATGGGGAGAGACAGACAGACAGAGAAAGGGGGACAGAGACAGAGAGACAAGACAAACAAACAAACAGGCAGAGAGAGAGAGAGAGAGAGAGAGAGAGAGAGAGAGAGAGAGAAATAAAAAGGGAGAGAAAGAGAGACAGGAAGAGAGAGTGGGGGAATGAGAGAGAGGAGAGACATCTAGACAGAGAGACAGAAGGGCGAGAGAGAGGGGGAGAGAGGGGGGAAGAGAGAGACAGACAGACAGACAAACAGACAGAGAGAGAGAGAGGAACGAGAGAAACAGAGAGAACGTGAGAGAGGGGAGGGGGAGAGAGACGGACAGAGAGGCAGACAGACAGACAGACAGAGAGAGAGAGAGAGAGAGAGAGAGCGAAAGAGAGAAACAGAGAGAAAGTGAGAGAGGGGGAGGGGGGAGAGAGACGGACAGAGAGGCAGACAGACAAACAAACAGACAGAGAGAGGGAGAGAGAGAGAGAGAGAGAGAGCGAAAGAGAGAAACAGAGAAAGTGAGAGATGGAGAGATAGTGGGGAGGGGAGAGAGAGAGCGAGAGAGAGACAGAGTGGGGGGTGAGACAGACAGACAGAGAGACAGACAGACCAAACAGAGAAAGAGAGAGACAGACAGAGGAAGAGAGAGCAAGAGAGAGAGAGAGAGAGAGAGAGAGAGAGAGATAGACAGAGGAAGAGAGAGCAAGAGAGAGAGAGAGCGAGAGAGAGAGAGAGAAAGAGAGAGCGAGAGAGAGAGAGAGAGAGATATGAATGTTTGAATATTGATGAGTTGGTGGGAGGGAATAAATCCTGAGTTGGAGTTGAACCGTCGCTGTCACCGATTTCATGTTGTTGGTGTTTGTCTGTAAAATCATGTTTTATTTTTCAGGATGTTTATTTCTGATCGTCGCTGATTCCACAATCTTCTTATCAAACCCATTCCAGAATTGTTCCCTGGATCTCGTTCCCGCCGGGATGATGTCAGTGTCAGTCCAACACAGAACTGGTCCTGCACCGGTTCCTCCTGAGGGACGACCCTCGGTTACACAAGTTTCAGAATTAAATGTTATGTAGCAAGTGATTAACACATCCAGCTCACTGCGAGTAGGTCGTGGGTTCGAGCCCCCAGCTCGGCGAAAGCGTTTCTGTGTGTTCGCGCGTCCTCCCTCCTCTGTGCGTGGGTTCAGTCCAGCGACTCCGGTTTCATCCAGCAGTCCAAAGGCCTGCACAGTGGACCAAATTACCACGCGGTGTCAGTGTGTGTGTGTGTGTGTGTGTGTGTGTGTGTTGTTGTCTGTTTGATTGACAGATAAGCTGTTCAGGATGTACCCCGCCTTCACGAAGTTGGCTGAAATAGGCTCCTCGTAGGATTAAGCAGCTCAGCAAAAGAATGAATGAATTTAAAATAATATCAGACTCACATTCGAATGGTTTCATTGCTTCGCTGTTTTTGGAAGGTTTTAGGGTGGGGCTATTTCCATGGTTGGTGTCTCCACCCCTCCGAGTACCCCCTGCCCCTGCTTGGCCCCCTCGCGAATGCTCAGATTAGATCCTTATTTCATTCACGTGCTATCGGTCATGATTGGCTTGTGCTCTTAAACACATCTGTGCCATGAGCCGAGTTTCTGATGCAGTTCTGCACAAACTAGATAACAAATTACAAGAGCATGAAAACCAATCAAAATAAACCTCTTTATTTTTATTTGTATTTCTTTCTTAATCTTTAAATATTTTAAGGAAATTCTATTGGGGAGGAGTGGCCTGGTGGGACCTATCATCTCTGTCTGAGATTTCTATGTACTGTAGCATGAAACAGTTTTAAAGAGGTGCTCTGCAAGTGTGTGTGTGTGTGTGTGTGTGTGTGAGAGAGAGAGAGAGAGAGAGAGAGAGAGAGAGAGAGAAGGTAATTAACGAGCGCTCTGGCTGAGCTCTGCACTGACAGATGGGGATTAAAAGACGCTAATGTAGAAACGGCGTCCGGTGACCTTCTGCAGAGATTGACTTCGCTTGAATGGAAATGAAATTGAGTAAATCACAAACTGACACACACACACACACACACACACACACACACACACACACACACACACACACACACACACGCTGCTTCCTTCACATCCCTCCCTGTGATCCAGTCCGGCAAGGCAGAGCTCTACAAATCACAGACAGAGAAGAAGAAGAAGAAAAAAAGGAGAGAGACAGGGAGAGAGAGAGAGAGAGAGAGAGAGGGAGGGAGGGAGACAGAGAGAGAGAGAGAGAGAGAGGGAGGGAGGGAGACAGAGAGAGAGAGAGAGAGAGAGAGAGAGAGAGGGAGACAGTGTTATAAAGAAATAACAAACCGCTGATGGCCATCATTGACCAATCAGAACTTATTCCTTCTGTCACCGCGTGATTCTAATTAGGGTCTCGGGGTGGCTGGCGCCCATCCCAGCCGACTCGGGATGAGGACAGAGTACACCCTGGATAGCTCGCCAGGTCATCGCAGGGCAGAAACATGCTGACGGCTGTGCGTCTCCTCTTGTCGAAAGTCAGCAATGGTTCTTTTACAGGAACCTCCCACCATAGACGGTGAGAGACACAGCCGGCCTTTGATAACCCAGTTAGTGCACTGGGGCCCAATCAGAATTGAGTATTCAAATGAGCAATGTAATAAATAATTATTAATCATAGTTATTTTTTATAGATAAACCTACCAGACAGATCACATCACTGATGCACATTCACTTCTCACAAGCTTCTTACAAACTACTGATTTAAACAGTTTTAATGATTTAAAAATTATTTTATTGTTTCTACCAGCTGCTGTCACCCAGAGTCGGCTGAGATGAGCACCAGCCTCCCCGTAACCCTAATTACGGTGAAGCTGTTCAGAGAATAAATGAATGAATGAATGAGTGTTTCGACCAGTAATTCACTCCCACAGCAATGGGAGGTCAAACATGTGTCTCACATGGGGGGCGGTTCTGACGGCGGTTTCAGGCATTTTCAAACCACACTGAAACACCAAAATATGACGGCGGTGAGATAAAACGACCTCACGCCTGAGTGGGTTTGAACGCAGTCCATTGTGGTTTAAAATGATGTAGGTGCGGCAGAATAGCGATCAGTCGGTGAAAACGCGATGTACGTGTGGTTGTGATGAGGTTGGTCTGGCGGCTACAAGGCAACAAGACACCGATATATTGTTTTGAGATACCGCGTGAAACTTCAAACTTTACGGAAATGTCCTTGTTTATGGTGTTCAGGGCTGGTCAGTGGCAAACACCATCAAGGTTAATGTGGTCCAATACGGTTTGAAACTGTCATCAGAACCACCCAGTGTGAGGCCTGCTACATAAAGAAATAAAAGACCACTGAATATGATAATCAACCAATCAGGACTCATTCGTCTTTCATTTACTGAACCGCTTAATCCGAATTAGGGTTGCAGGGAGGCTGGTGTCCATCTTGGCTGACTCCGAGCAAGGGCAGAGTACACCCTGGACAAGCTCGCCAGGCCATCGCAGGGCAGAAACACGCTGACAGCTCTGCAGCTCCTCTTGTCGAAAGTCAGCAATGGTTCTTTTACAGGATCCTCCCGCCACAGACAGTGAGAGACATGGCCGGGCTTTGATAACCCAGTTACCTGCCCTGGGGGTGGGGGGGGGGGTTTGCAGTGACAACCCATTGAGAGTCAGGCTTGAACCCCCAACCTTAGGATCAGTGATCTAGCACCTTGCCACCAGGCCACCACTGCCCTACCAATCAGGATTTAGTATTCGAAAAAGATTAACCAACATTTTTTTTAATCCAATCAGAATCCAGAACACAGCAGCACTCAGGTACAATATAAGACGGAGATATATTTATGGCTCGCCGTCATTCAACCCGAGGCCCAGTAATAAAAGAGCTGCGGATTCCAGATGGAAAAAAGGCGAAAGCAAAAGAGTTTGAACTTCATCTATTTCAGGTCGAACCCCGGACCGTGACGCGGCCGCCGCTCTGCTGTTCACTCGATATCCCTTTTAATTGCGTCTTTTTACTTCGCGGACTATCGATTAGTGCATGTGGCGCTCGCGCTGCACTACATTGTATTTCTGCGTGGCATATTCATTTATTTACCTCTCCGTGTCGCTCCATGCCTCATCCGTACATCCATCTATCTCTCTCTCCGTCCCCGGGGGAGCACTTCAATTCTAGAGCTCCAGTAATTATTACTCCAGTCTATAATTGAGTGATTTGATTTAAGATTGTTCCGGCAGCCTTAGCCGCTCCTTCCTCACCTAACGCTCGTACGACGGGGTGAGAAGAAAAAAATCACAGTTTGAATTATGGGGGGTGGGTGGTATTTATATTGTTAGACTGGAAGACTGTTCCACGTCCCTCATGCCTTTCGGAGAGAAAGGGAGCGACGGGAATATGGACGAACGAGTAATTACGACAAATCGATGCTAAATTAAAGCGTTTCGTAACTTTATCAGCTTTTCATTTGGAAATTAAAGGTGATAAAGAGCCATCTGAGACGGGCGCCATCTCCGCCGGGAGAGTCGTCAGTGTAATTACGCTCCTTTTCTCTCATTCACTCATTCATTCATTCATAATTAATTAATTTCTCATAAAAACCCACGAGAAAAGAACAATGTCCCACCACAGTTTTTCTTTCCACTATCCTGACTTCCTTCACTACACTGTCAATCTTTTCTTTTCTCTCCTTCCTTTGAAGGCAAAGAGCAGATATTGGGGACCCGCCGAGGACGACTCATTTCCATAGGTTTTTTTTTTTTTTTTTTTTTTTCTGAGGCCTCTTTCGAACCAAGCGCCTCGAGGCTTCAATAATAAAGACTGTTTTTGCAAAGGGGAGGCGTTTCCTTTAACCAGGGGAGCGGTGAACACCTCGTATGTCTCACAGGATAACAAATGAGAGACAGAGAGATGGAGACACAGTGAAAAAAGAGGAGAGACAGAGCTAGAGGGAGACAGAGAGGGGGGGAGCAAGAGAAAGAGAGAGATTGAGAGAGCATTAGAGGGAGACAGAGAGAGCGAGAGAGACAGAGCTAGAGGGAGACAGAGAGAGATTTAGACAGAGAGAGAGAGAGAAAGAGAGTTAAACAGAGAGATGGAGACAGAGATAAAGGGAGAGAGAGAGAGAGAGAGAGAGAGAGAGAGAGAGACAGAGACAGACAGAGTTAGAGGGAGAAAGAGAGAGCGAGGGAGACAGAGCTAGAGGGAGTCAAAGAGAGAGAGAGGGACAGAGATAAAGGGAGAGGGAGACAAAGAGACACAGAGGAAGACAAAGCGAGAGAGAGAGAGAGAGAGAGAGAGAGAGAGAGAGAGAGAGACAGAAACAGGGAGGCAGAGAGGGGGAGGAAAGAGGGATGCAGAGATATAGGGAGACAGAGAGAGGAGGGGAGAGACAGAGGCAGACAGATAAAGGGAGAGAGAGAGAGAAAGAGAGACAGAGAGGGGGAGAAAGAGGGAGACAGAGATAGAGGGAGAAAGAGGGAGAGAGTGAGACAGGGCTAGAGGGAGTCAGAGAGAGACAGAGACAGAGGGAGACAGAGAGAGGGAGAAAGAGAAAGAGGTAGACAGGGACAGATAGAAGGAGAAAGAGTGAGAGGGAGACAGAAAGAGAGAGAGAGAGAGACAGAGAGAGGGGGGGAGACAGCGATAGAGGGAGACAGAGAGAGAGAGAGAGAGAGAGAGAGAGAGAGAGATCGAGACTGTTTCTATGCTTCATTTTTTTTTTCAAAGAAATTTTTACTGAGTCCGAATTGTAACCATGACAACGTTCATAACATAACCCACTAGCTCAGTCCTCGCTAGCCGTGAGTGTTCGACCTACCAAACAAGGGCACGTTAAATCTGAAGCAAAGGACACAGTGAGACTACGGTGGCCCTGAAGTGCAAATTCAACTCTGAAAATGTCCATCAGAGGTGATGAAACCTCTCAATCACCCCATGGTTCTTCAGAAATAGCCCGAAAGGGGGGAAAATGAATAAGCTCATTGTGACAAGGTCAAAGGTCAGATAAACAAAACAGCAATCTGGAGACCCAAGCATAGGGGACACGCCTATAAATTTTTAAAAGGTTCTCTTTGTCAGGAATGAGTACATCAGAGGGACAGCACATGTAAGAGGTTTTGTAGACAAAGTCAGAGAGGCTGGATTGAGATGGTTTGGACATGTACAGAGGCGGGATAGTGAAGATATTGGTAGTAGGATGCTGAGGTTGGAACTATCAGGCAGAAGGTCTAGAGGAAGACCAAAGAGAAGATTCATGGATGTGGTGAAGGAGGACATGAAGGTAGCTGGTATAAGAGAAGAAGATGCAGAGAACAGGGTGAGATGGAGGCAGATCATTTGCTGTGGCGACTACTGAAGGGAACAGCCGAAAGGAAAAGAAGAAGAAGAAGACCATGGACGGTTGATGAGGTATCAGATGCTAAAGTCGAAAAAGCAACAGGAACGGAAACGCGGACACAGACGATGACAGTATCACCACTCCAACATCCTCTCTCTCTCTCTCTCTCTCTCTCTCTCTCTCTCTCTCCCATCTATCTCTCTG
>CM045738.1:45699796-45702296 GCA_024760905.1 Plotosus lineatus
AGATTTAGTACTCTACATAGTGTATTCGTGCAACAATTCATTCATTCATTCAGTCAGCCAGTCAGTCATTTTCTAAGCCACTTGATCCTAATTAAGGTCACGGCAAAGCTGGCACCCATCTCAGCCGACTCTGGGATGGGGGCGGGGTCCACCCTGTACAGTTCACAAGACTATCTCAGAGCCAACACTCACACAATCATTCACACTCACACCTCGGGGTGACTTGGAACAGCCGATTAACTTCCTCGACTTACCGAAAAATTCGTAAAAATCCCACACAGTTTGTCACATGACCAAGAAACCGTAAGGACGTATAAACGTTTCATGACTGAAAACTTCACTTCTAACACTGAAGGCTCCTTCCATACACCTCCACTAAGCCTCTCTTTACAGTCATTCAATCATTTTCTCCATCGCTTTATCCTACCAGGTTTGTTCGGAGGTTAGAGCCTATCTCAGCTGGCTCTGGATGAAGGCAGGGTACACCCTGAACAGCTCGCCGCTCCATTGCAGGACCAAAACACACACAACCATCAACACTCACACTCACACCTTGAGGAAATTTAGATCAATCGCATTCGCCTACTGTGCATGCCTTTGAAATCGGAGTTAATGTATGAGACCCATAAGCTCCTCACAGAAACACCCGGGACAAGTGCGGGACTCAAACCCACAACCTTCTTACTATGAAGCTTGAACTTTCCTGTGACCCTGGTGGTATGTTATTTGGTAACTGAATGAATGACTGACGCATCATTCATTCATTTTCTGAACCGCATAATCACAAAAAATAAGAGAGACTGGTGCCCATCTCTTCCGATTATGGGTGAAGGCGGAGTTACAACCTGGACAGCTCGCCAGGCCGTTGCACAGTTTGGATCTGTAATACCGAATAAAAATCATGATCGGTGTTTAGTGTCACATTTCTCACGTTGTAAAGTAAAGAATAGAAAAAAGCAGAAATAGTGAAAAAAACTTTTTTTTTTAAGTTCAAATTTATCCGTCATCAAGTTATCATGTGAGACTCTGATTATCACATGACCTTCCCCTCAGATTATCACATGACCTTCCCCCTTGACTGTCCTTACGGTTACGTTCTCTGGATGATGCGACTGTGTTTCCTCCCTTCCAGATATTTGCGTGTAATTAGCGTCCTTGTATTTCCTCTTGCGGTAGATAAAGGATACGCATTCTAATCTAAATTGCTCTGTTTGTCCTGACCTCTTTCCAGAAATGATTATGGGGAAGTCCGTACATCCATGACCTCTGACCCCGAAGGCCTTCGTCCTTCAGCATGGTTCAGGACAGGTCACTTTTGCGAGCAACGAGGAAAGTACTATAGGACAGGATGAAGAGGAGGCAAGGGGGCAGTGCACAGGTGGATCCTGTGTGTGTGTGTGTGTGTGTGTGTGTGTGTGTAAGTGAGTGCGTGTGTGTGTGTGTGTGTGTGTGTGTGTGTGTGTGTGTGTAAGTGAGTGTGTGTGTGTGTGTGTGTGTGTGTGTGTGTGTGTGTGTGTGTGTGTAAGTGAGTGCGTGTGTGTGTGTGTGTGTGTGTGTGTGTGTGTGTGTAAGTGAGTGCGTGTGTGTGTGTGTGTGTGTGTGTGTGTGTGTGTGTGTGTGTGTGTGTGTGTGTGTGTGTGTGTGTGTGTGTGTGTGTAAGTGAGTGCGTGCGTGTGTGTGTGTGTGTGTGTGTGTGTGTGTGTGTGTGTGTGTGTGTGTGTGTGCGTGTGTGTGTGTGTGTGTGTGTGTGTGAGTGCGTGCGTGTGTGTGTGTGTGTGTGTGTGTGTGTGTGTGTGTGTGTGTGTGTGTGTGTGTGTGTGTGTGTGTGTGTGTGTGTGTGTGTGTGTGTGTGTGTGTGTGTGTGTGTGTGTGTGTGTGTGTGAGTGTGTGCGTGTGTGTGCGTGGGTGGGTGTGTGTGTGTGTGTGTGAGTGCGTACGTGTGTGTGTGTGTGTGAGTGCGTGCGTGTGTGTGTGTGTGTGAGTGCGTACGTGTGTGTGTGTGTGAGTGCGGACGTGTGTGTGTGTGTGTGAGTGTGTGTGTGTGTGTGTGTGTGTGTGTGTGTGTGTGTGTGTGCGTGCGTGTGTGTGTGTGTGTGTGTGTGTGTGTGTGTGTGTGTGTGTGTGTGATGACTCTGATAGAAGTTACAGTGAATATGCGAAAGCGGCCGGCACTAGAAGAACGCTGAGAAACACAGGAAGTTGCTGTGTGTATTTCCTGTGCAGCAGAGCTTTGTTCAGTGCCAGCTACACACAGGTTAATGACTGTTACATAACCAGAGCTTGTGGGAAAAAAGACAGAGAAGCAACTTCATATGAACCTCCAGTCAGAATCCGTAAAAAATCATCTGAATATAAACATGTGTGTCTTTATAACTATAAACTATAATACGCATTAATAAAAAGTATTATACATCCGGGGGGGGGGGGGGGGTATAGTGGTGACATAGTGAATGGTCCGAGGTTCGAGTTCCATGCTTGGTGATGGTCTTTCTGTGTGGAG
>CM045738.1:45709796-45727296 GCA_024760905.1 Plotosus lineatus
GCTAAAATCTGCTTGTTGAACCCGTTGTCTCGCCCGTCTTACTCATTAATACAGTAATAATGCAGTAACATGTAGTAATGATTAATAAAAACTTTTGAATTTTGTACTGTGATAATATTTATGAATAAATAAAGCATTCAGGCTCCTTACCAGAAGTTAGAGAAGATGAAGGGCGTTTGAGTGACATCATAACGCTTCAATAATCATTAAAAACACACACACAAAAAAAACGTGAATTTGCGATTCAAGCAATTACGTTGGTAACATGTGTGTGAAGGAGAAATAAAAGATGTGTACACATCATCTGCAGCCAATCAGGAGGAGGGAGGAACAAAAGCTCTGAGCCATTGGCTAAATTTGAATCGTGTGCCAGGAACTTCTGGGGCTGCCGCTAATCTGCGAGTATGCAGGGCTACGACCGCTGAGCCGCGAATGGGCGGGGATTACTGTATCATCAAATCTGCATTATGATAAGATTCACTTTCAAATTATTTAATTTTAAACACTATGGGATTTTTTTTTTTTTTTTTTTGTGTGTGTGTGTGTGTGTGTGTGTGTGTGTGTGTGTGTGTGTGTGTGTGTGTGTGTGTGTGTGTGTCTGAATCCTCTGATTGATTGTTGTGTGTGATTGTTTGTTTGTGTGAATCTTCTAATTGATTGTTTCAGAACCTGTTGGCCTTGTAGCAAATGTGTAGCCAACCTTTAGCCGGTGTCGGCTAAGACAGGCTCCAGCCTCCTCAGGGCTTAAGATGGTTAAGCAGTCCGGTTAATAAGTCAGATGATGGGAATTTCCAGATTCCTAAAGGAGAAGAAAAGGAATATCTTAATTAAATTTAAAGATCTCCGCTCATTTCTTCATTTGAGAACCATCCAGAAACTAATGTGAAGCGATGTGGTGTGAAATTACTAAAGTGTAAATATATAAATAAACAACCCCCACCACCCCTGTTCTGTCAAAGTTGGGATTTGGGCTGAGGTTTTGTGTTACAGTGTTTCAGCTGATTCAGGCTGGAAAAGCACAGGGAATGTTGGATCAGTTCTGAAATGGAACGACATCTCAGTGGGAAATTCCAGCACACACACACACACACACACACACACACACACACACACACACACACACACACACGCCACACAAAGCTTTCATTGACACTCGGGACACGATGAGGTTCCGTACCAGCCTTCAGTATCCGAGTCGCGACATATTCATTCATTAAACTTCACTTTATTTGAGGATTGGAAGGATAACTAGCGTCGACGATGTCGGATTATCTTCCCGACATCCTTCAGCAGCTTGGATCCCTTCATGCCTTTGGATCTGGGATGGGGGGGGGGGGGGGGGTAAATCAAAAGGTTTCAGTGACTCAGTCCCAAATAAACACTGCACATTATCAAAACTAATAATCAGCAGAAAAAGTGGATGGAAAAATCCGGCGGTTTGGAGATCCCTCTCCCACTTCCGAGGGCACGTGCGCGACGGTAAACATCTCCGAGCCCTTCATGACAGCGTTTACACAATCTGTCTAACAAGCAGAAACGCTAATCGACTCTCTACGGCTCTCTTTCTGGTGACTAATTATGTGAGCAGCGGAGGCACGCGGCGGGACGAGGGGGCCGTCTGCTTCTTCTCTCCGACGTTTTCTTCTGCTGCTGTTGTTTTGCTCTTTTGTTCCTGCTTTGTTTTGCTTCTTAAAAAAACAACAGAAAGCTCATGTTGATCTGATGTTTGTGAATCTAAACAGAGATGACGGGAACTGAGATTGATAGAAATTAAAATATAAATTACATTTCTTACATGGGGATAAAACCTTTTTGATATTTTTAAAATATCTTCAAAGAATCTAAATAAAGTAAAAATGTACCAGGTTGAGGAACATTATATGATGTAAATTAAAATTTCATATGATTATAATATTTAAATTAGGGCTATTTATACTAATTTAACTTTTTATGCTGTTCTGAGTACATACATTTTTATATATGGTATGTTTGCATATTGTAAGTATACGATATACAAAATATATATACAAATTATATAAATTATATTAAATAATATTTATGTTCTATATTGTATATAGTATGTATCATATATTTTTTTAATGTAATTCACCATAATGTGGTGCAATATAATAAAATATGATGTGATGTAATACAATACACAACAATATGATACGATGTATGACAACAGAATACAATAAAGTACAATCTAGTACAAAATGATACAATGTGACAGGATACACCACGACGCACAGTATGATACAATGTGACACAATGTAGTATAGCCTAATACAATACAAGTATGATGTACTATAATACAAAGCAATATAATACAATGTAGGAAAGTACAATATAGTACAGTATAATACTATGTAGTACAATATGACACAATACAATATAATGTAGGACAGCATGGTACAATACGGTACAATATGGTGTAGTACAATATGATATAATACAATAAAATGTAGAAAAGTACGATACAGTGTGGTACAATATGATACAATGCAATACAATGTAGTAAAGTATGATACAGTGCAGTACAATACAGTACAGTATAATATGATGTCGTACAATATGACACAATCCAACGTAGGACAGCACAGCATAGTACAGTACAATATGGTGTAGTACAATATGATACAATACAATGTAGTACAGTATGATACAGTACAATACAGTATGATATGATGTACTACAATATGATACAATACAATACAATGTAGTACAGTACAATACAGTAGGACACAATGTGGTACAACACGATACAATAAAATACGAGGTAGTACAATACGATACAGTGCAGGAGAATATAATACAATGTAGTTCAATGTGATACAGTACAATACAATAAAGTACGAAACAATGTGGTACAATATGAGACAATGCAATACAATGTAGTACAGTATTATACAGTACAGTACAATATGATGTAGTACAATATGACACAATACAATGTAGTACAGCATGGTACAGTACAGTACAATACAGTGTAGTACAATATGATACAATACAATAAAATGTAGTAAAGTACTATACAGTACAATGCAGTATGACACAATGTGGTACAATACAATACAATACAATACGATGTAGTACAGTACGGTATAGTACAGTGCAATATGATGTGGTATAAAATGATATAATAGAATATGATGTAGTGCAGCACAGTACAGTACAATATGGTTTAGTACAATATGATACAATACAGTGTCTTACAGTGCGATACAGTACAGTACAATATGATTTAGTACAATATGATACAAAACAATAAAATGTAGTAAAGTATGATACAGTATAATACAGTACGACACAATGAGGTACAATATAATACAATACAATATGATTTGGTGCTGTATGGTACAGTACAGTGCAATACAACGTGGTACACAATGATACAAAACAGTATGATGTAGTACAGTATGGTACAGTACAGTACAGTACAGTACAATATGGGGTAGTACAATATGATACAATACAATACAATGTAGTAGAGTATGATACAGTACAATATAGTATGAAATGATGTACTACAATATGATACAATACAATACAATGTAGTACAGTACAGTACAGTACAGTGCAATACGATGTAGTACAAAATGATACAATACAATATGATGCAGTACAGTATGAGTATGGTACAGTACAGTATAATATGGTATATTACAATATGATACAACACAATACAATGTAGTACAGAACGATACAGTACAATACAGTATGATATGATGTACTACAATATGATACAATACAATACAATGTAGTACAGTAAAATACAATACAATTCAGTAGGACACAATGTGGCAACATGAGACAGTACAAGGTAGTACAATATGATACAATTCAGTAGAATATAATATGATGTAGTTCAATGTGATACAGTACAACACAATATAATGTAGTACAATACAATACAGTACGACACAATGTGGTACAATATGATACAATACAATACAGTGTATTGCAGTGCGATACACTACAGTACAATACGATGTAGTACAATATGACACAATACAATGTAGTACAGCACGGTACAGTACAGCACAATATGGTGTAGTACAATATGATACAATACAATAAAATGTAGTGAAGTATGATACAATATAATACAGTACGACTCAATGAGGTACAATATAATACAATACAATATGATGTAGTACAGTACGGTATAGTACAGTGCAATACGATGTGGTACAAATTGATACAATACAATATAATGTAGTACAGTATGGTACAGTACAGTACAATATGGTGTAGTATAATGTGATAC
The DNA here is from genome assembly GCA_024760905.1 of Plotosus lineatus. Taxonomy (NCBI): domain Eukaryota; kingdom Metazoa; phylum Chordata; class Actinopteri; order Siluriformes; family Plotosidae; genus Plotosus; species Plotosus lineatus. The sequence continues at coordinate 45,714,067 of CM045738.1, forward strand.
AATATGATACAATGTAGTACAGTACGATACAGTACAATACAGTATGATACGATGTACAGACGCTCCCTGACTTACATTCATTCGTGATTTTAGAGGGGGGGGGTTTAAAAAAGAGACAAAAATTATGTCAAATTTTGAGTTTAGCGTGCTCTCTGTCGTATGAGATGTACCTACGTAGTACGCTGACGTAATGATGCAATGATGTAATGACGCTGCGTCCATTGTTCACAAACGACAGATGTGCCCCTTCTTCTTCCCAGTTCAGTAGTGCATGTCACCCTTGTGTTAAGACGTCGTCGCTGTGATCTTTGTGTTTTGTGGACTTTTGTAACCCTAAGCATATATGGTTGGTCAGAAGCGTAAGCCTACTAGCATGGGTGCAAGTTTTCTGGCATATGCCGGAATTTCCGGTTTTCCCAAGACTGAATTAACTATCTGCTCAGATCGGCACAATCTACCATGCATACGCAGTTAAGCAAAGAGAGTTGTAAAATGAATGAAAACCCGAATCCAGAAAAGAAAGAGAACTCTCCGCTCTGTTGGTGATTCACATCAATGCAGGCTGAGTACCAAACAAGTATTCAACGGCCCCTTGCTCACTTGAAAGACTGGAAGTCCATATAAACCATGCTTTGTTTCAAGCACAAGCCAGTGAACTACCTTCGGCGGAGCGCCTCACATATGTAAGCGTTGATTGGCTGGTTTAAGCTTCATGTAAAGTGACTCAGCTCAGCTTCATGTAAAGTTACCATCTGTCGACCATCGGAACCATTTACAAGCAGAAAGATCGCATCATAGAGAATGTTAAAGGTTATATTTGATACTGTATTTGATATTTGATGGGTGAATTTGATTAAAATGTATCTATTTGAAATTATTTTGCTTGAATTTAATTTATTTGAAATTAATGTTGATATTATTTGATATATTTGATAATATTTTACAATGTTATGTTTATAATAATTGATTTAGGGGTGTTTTATGAGCTACAGTGATGTATTTATGGATGTATAGTACAGGATGAACGTTATACATCACTGGAACATACAGTAATAACTTATGTTTTTTTCAACTTACGTTCGGCCGTCCGGAAATAAACAAAAATGTAAGTTGGGGAGAGTCTGTACTTCAATATGATACAATGCAATATAATGTAGTACACTACAATACAGTACAATACAGTAGGACACAATGTGGTACAACACGATACAATACAATACGATGTACTACAGTACAGTACAGTACAGTGCAATATGATGTAGTACAATATGGTACAATACAATATAATGTGGTATAATAGGATACAGTTCGTCAGAATGCAGTACAATACAATACGATGTAGTACAGTACAGTACAGTACAATATGATATAGAACAATATGATACAATACAATACAATGTAGTACAGTATGATACAGTACAGTACAGTGTGATAAGATGTAGAACAATATGATACAATACGATAGGATGTAGTTCATTACGATATAGTACCGTACAATACAATGTGGTACAATACGAAATAATACAATACAATGTAGTACAGTACAATGCAGTATAATATGATATGATGTGGTATGATATGATTCGATGTAGTACCATACCATTCCATATGATGAGTTACAATATGACATAGTACAACATGATACACAGTACTATAACAATACAATACGATATGATGTAGTACATGGTACATATGTAGGGCAGTGGTGGCTTAGTGGTTAAGGTGATGGGTGACTGATCTGAAGGTGACTGGTTCAATCCCCACTATCAAGACTATTGGGCCCTGGAGCAAGGTCCTTAAACCTCAATTTCTCAGTTGTATAAAAAAAGAATTATAAAAATATAAAAATAAGAATTGCAACTCACTGTGAAAAAGAAGATCTGCCATGTGCTGTAAATGTGAATGTACTATGATACAGTACGATGGGATATGATGGGATCATGGGTTGACTTTGGTATTAATATGTGAACTTTTGAAACTAAATGTGGAAACGTGTCAAATCTAATCCCAGTAAACGGCTAAAACTATCTGATCAGAGTCTGCTGCTGCTCCAGGAGTCATGCGTCCAAATCCTGATCTGAGTCCAGCCCGGATATCACAGCACTCGCACTCACCTGAATCCTAACACCCGCTTCCTGTTTCCTCTTCGTTCCCTCAGTCTGAAGAAACACAATTTCTTCCTGAAGCTTTTCAGGGGGTTTTTCCCCATTAATGTGGTTCTGGTATTTTTTTCCTGGATTGGTTGATCATTTCCTGTTTGTGCAGCTCAGATGTTCCTCTTAACCTTGATTGTACATCATTTCACACCTGTTCTGTAACTGAATAAAAGAAAAGTCCACGTGTGAAATTTTCTAAAAGTGCACGAATCCACCAATGGGAGACAGAGATTATTATTATTAAAAATATGCTGTGTGGTGAAAAGGTTTGTGCAGCCCTGACCGTTATACCTGCGCATCTCTTTACATTAATTGTCTTAAAAGCTTTCTTTCAGATTTTGGGGGCGTGGCTATAGATGGGAATTGTGTTCATTCAGCTACAGGAGCGTTAACGGGAAGGTCAGGAACTGATGTCAGGGTGTTGAATAGATTCCTCGTTCTTTTGGGCCTCGCTTTGTGGCTTTGGACAGTGTCATGCTTGAACAATGTTTGGAGCTCCGGGTACAATGTGCAATCACATTTTGTACAATCGTGTGGTTTACAATCTTGTTTTATAAACAAAAAAACATATTTGGGTGAAATTTTTGTGGTGCATAAATTTTAGTATGTAATATCTATTGTTTTGGGGTGGGGTGGAGCGCTTGGGTGCATAAACTGACATCATATAAGGGGTGGGGTTATAAATACACTAGCACTGATGTGCAGCTCTTCCAGGAAGGCTGCTCTTGTGTATCTTCAATCGCTGTTCATTGTTCTTCGACTTGTAGCTTGTAGTTTTATCTGAGAGCATAATTATTGGCAAATTGGTGTATTAAGTCACTCACTCATTTGCCGAGCAGCCTAGTCCGACTAGGGCTGCAAGGAGGCTGAAGCCTATCTCAGCCAGCTGACACTGAGACACCTTGAACAATTAGACTGACCATTGCCAAGCCAACCAAAACAACCCTTCACACTCACACCTAAGATCAGTATGGAAAAGCCCGTTAGCCTACTGTGCATGTCTTTGGCCTGTGGGAGGAAACCGGTGTACTCAGCAAAAACCCACACAAGCATGGCGAGAACTATACAAATACTGGTTACTGGTGTGTTGACATGCTTCTGGCATCACTGGCCCTTGCATGTATCTGCACTCTCTTAGCGAGGACAGAATCCCTCCTGGACGGCTCACCGGCCATCACAGGGCAGAAACACGCTGACAGCTATGCAACTACTCTTGTCAAAAATCAGCAATGGTTCTTTTACATGAACCTCCCACCATAGACGGTGAGAGACATGGCCCGCTTTTGATAACCCAGTTAGCTGCACTGGGGGGACAGTGATAACAAGTGGAGAGTGGGACTCGAACCCCCAACCTTAGGATGAGTGATCCAGCACCTTTACCACCAGGCCACCACTGCCCGCTAACTATACAAATAAACATCCTCTTTGAGTCTGGGACCAAATTGGTGTGGAAATAAAACACTTCAGGATGATTTCTGATAGGACAATAATCAACTTCCTGAGGATGACGTCTCGGTTTCGTCTCAGGGTCGGATTTTTTTTTTTTCTCCTGCTAGCAATTTGAAAAACATTTGTTGGTGGACGAATCACTGGTTCAATTCACATGTCGCTGTTTGACATTAAGCAACGATTCCATGACTGTAGTATCAACAGACTGTGATGCAATCATGGAGTCACAGTGAAGCACCTAACCGGGTCTATTTGAGCGGGAAACCAGGCCGTCAATCAATACTCAGGCCTGTGCAGATACTACCTGTCATCGGCCTTGAGGAAAATGGATGCCTCGGAAAGCCATAACTATGATAAATCTACTCCCCCAGTTTGGCGACTGGCCCCCTCTCTCTCAATCTCTCTCTCCAGTCTCCACTCTCTTTTTCCCATCCATCCCTCCCTCCTTTCGCTCGTCCGTCTTTGACTAATGTATGCGGTAAAGCCGCGCTCCAGCACTCGCCTCTCCGTCGTGCCACCACCCTGATCGGCCAATCAATCTCCGCGTCGACACGGAAGGCGCATTAAAATAAATTTGTCACTGTAAGTTTATGAAATATTGATGGCGTGTGAGAGAGGGAAGGATATTGAGTGGGGTGGGTGGAGGGAAGGAAAGGAAAGGAAAGAACGCGACGGGACGGTCGAAATAAAATGTAAAGGAGGGAGAGTGGTGTTGCTCAGGATATTGGATTGGTGTATATGAGGGGAAATAAGGACAGTTTGGGGGTGGAGTCAATCGGGACAGTAGACGATGGATGGCTAACTTTATGATAATGCGTCAGCGTGCTCTTCCTGACAGCTTTAAGGTAGTTGTTGATGACTTAATGGAGCGTTAAGGTCATTTTTTTTCCCTACACGGAATCCAGAAACCGTAAATGTTAATATCGTTCTGTCTGGATTCAGTCCTCTAACATTATTATAACAATGTTTAAAAGAATTTGGTTAAAAAAATAAAAATAAAAAAAAAACTGGTCTGAGATGTTTGAAATGGGAGGGGGCGAGGTTAGCGCTGCTAGCGTTGTAGCGTCTGTACCGTTGCGGCATTTAAAAAAATTTGGATCTTATAAATTTTGAAGGTTGGTATTAAATCTTTTGAATAAAACATGAATAAAAGACTAGTGTCCTGCTTCTCCTTGGTATATTGTACTTTTATTTTGTGTGTGTGTGTGTGTGTGTGTGTGTGTGTGTGTGTGTGTGTGTGTGTGTGTGTGTGTGTGTTTATTTTATGCTAATATGTATATATTATGTACAGTATGTTATTTATGTTAACTTCTCAAATCACACCAAGCACAGGCTGTAATATATTTATTTTATACATTTAAAACAAGCTTTTTTTATATACTTTCTTTTTAAACTATATTTTAATGTGGTGAGAACCTGAGAATTAGAAGTAGAGAGAGCTCAATTCCCCAGAAGAAATATGCAAAATTTTTTCCTGTTTTTGAACAAATTTTACTGTTGTGGATATTTGGAGATATTTTGGCAACATTTAATATAATTCAATGTTCGCACTTCGGCTCAACAATCCAGAGCAATGGAGAGTGTGGAAAAGAGGTGAAGAAGAATGAAAGGAAAAGTGTACAAGACGGTGTTGAGGCCAGCGATGTTGTATGGATTAGAAACAGTGGCGCTGAGGGAAAGACAAGAGGCGGAGCTGGAGGTAGCACAGATGAAAATGTTGAGGTTCTCTTTGGGAGTAACGAGGATGGATAGGACATCAGAGGGACAGCACATGTAAGAGGTTTTGGAGACAAAGTCAGAGAGGCTAGATTGAGATGGTTTGGACATGTACAGAGGAGGGATAGTGAGTATATTGGTAGTAGGATGCTGAGGTTGGAACTACCAGGCAGAAGGCCCAGAGGAAGACCAAAAAAAAGATTTATGGATGTGGTGGAGGCGGACATGAAGGTAGTTGGAGAGAGAAGATGATGCAGAGCATAGGGTGAGATGGAGGCAGATGATTGGCTGTGGCGACCCCTGAAAGGAACAGCCAAAAAGAAATGAAGAAGATTTAATATAATTCAATGCAAATGTCTCTTATCTGGAAATAAACTTGATCAAATGTAAAGGTGCAGTGATGGCCTGGTGGTAAAGGTGCTGGATCACGATCCCAAGGTAAGGGGTTCAAGCCCCACTTTCAATGGGTTGTCACTGTCCCCCAGTGCACTAACTGGGTTAACAAAGGCGTCCATGTCTCTCACTGTCTATGGTGTGAGGTTCATGTAAAAGAACCGTTGCTGACTTTCAACAAGAGCAGGCTGCAAAGCCGTCAGTGTGTTTCCGCCCTGCAATGGCCTGGCGAGCTGTCCAGGGTGTACTCTGCCCTCGCCCAGAGTCGGCTGGGATGGCTGCCAGCCTCCCCGCGACCCTAATTAGGATTAAATGGTTACAGAAAATGAATGAATAGATTAAATGTAGAATACTTGAAATTTTCCCTCGAACTACTGTTTCCAAAAAACTCCCAAACCGTTCTCGTTAACTTATTGCTAACTGTTGCCCATATACACCCACTATCCGAGTTATGACCTAAATTGGTTCCGACCAACCAGTCGTAAGTTGTATTAGTCGTAAGTTGGATATTTAACACAATGAAACCAAACCCAACCCCCCTGCACTCGCTATGAATTCATGTGAAGCGTATTCTTCACCTGCACGTTCTTTCAACACGTGAAATAAACATGTAGCACCGGTGTACTTTGCACCGCTCGCAACATCACTTTCACATTTCTTTTCCTATTAGCTTCCAACCGCATACATAGCAACTTTTCTGTCTCTGCGATTGGTTCTTCTTGCTGTTTTGTGATGATGGTTGACATAATTGGCGCTGCTGCTTCCACCGCTTCCTTACTGCGGTCCCTGTCCATCAGAATTGTCGACACCATGGGGTGGGAAAGACGGAGATCTCACTTTCACTTTCATCTTCGTCTCCGACGACAGCGCCTTCCTTGCTTTCTTGGTAGAATTACCATCTAATGAATCGGACTTCTTCTCGGGGGCCATGGTAACGGTGTACAGTAAATGAATGTAAAATTGTACTGTAACAGAGATGTTACTGCGGCGGTATCTCGTCACTGAGTGTAGCGGTAGAATGCTGTGAGTGTGAGATGCTGGGATGCTGCACTGCCACAATTCGTCGTAGCTTGCATGCGTTGTGACTCGGATATGACTGTATTCACCTTTTCTTTATTTCTTTGTTTGCTGGTTACAGGAGACTGTGAGGGGTTTGACAGACCCTTAGAGAATAGTCCAGGAGCATTAAGGGAAAGTTAGGAGAATCCATTTATAACGGCCATTTGTAAAAAAAAAAAAAAAAAAAAAGCAAAACTTTTGTTTCAGGCCACGCCCACTTAGATTTTTAAACCAAGTTCAGGTCCAGACACACATTCGGTTATACAGTCAAACCTTGGCTGACGAACGCTTAAGCTCACGAACTTTTCGCCTCAAGAACTTTAAATTCGCGAAAATATAGTCTCGGCTGACGAACTACTTTTCGGCGGACGAACCAAACCACGCGGTCGAACAGCGCCACGGTGGCGGCCACGAGAAGCTGACGCACGCTCATGGCGTCACAGTTCGTCACCCCCTTTCTTTGAATGCGGAAGTGGTTTGTGTTTGCTAGACATTTTGGACCATATTGAGTGTACTTTTGCTATTATGGGACCGAAAAAGACCCCACCACAGGCGGAGATCATTGAAAAACACGAACGAGGTGTGCGTTTGTGTGACTCAGCGTCCCAGTACCAGTACGCTAAGTCTACCACCATCCTTAAGAACAAGGAAGCTATTAAGGGTGCGTGTGTGGCTAAGGGTGTTTCCAAACAGTAGGCATTTCCAAACACTCCTTCCAAACAGTAAGTCCCTCCCTCCCTCCTCCTCCCACTCCATTCCATCAAGCCATCAACTACCATCACAAAGGTAAATAAAACCACTTTATTATACAGTACAGTTTATTTCTTTAATTACAATACAATAGCACATTTATTATACATAAAATAAGGTATATTTTTGTGTAGTTTTAAGGCTTATTTAGTAGAAAATTATGTTTTATGGGGACCTGGGAACGGATTATTCTCATTTTAATGGTTTCTTATGGGAAATAAATGTTCGGAAGACGAACTTTTCGCCTTACACACACTTTCTGGGAACCAATTATGTTCGTGAGCTGAGGTATCACTGTACTCAGTTGTGTAAATTATAATAAATAATGATTTGCGGTGGAATTGTGGCGTAGTGTTTCACACATCTGCCTCACAGCAAAAAGGTCCTGAGTTTGATTCCCATCTTGGGTGTTTCTGTGTGGATTTTGCATGTTCTTCACGTGCTTGTGTGGGTTTCCTCCAGGTTCTTCGGTTTCCTCCCTCAGTTCAAAAACATGCACAGTAGGTTGACTGGCTGTTTCAAATCTCCTTCAGGTGTGAATGTGAGTTTAAATGATTGTGTGACTATGAGCCCTGCAATGGCCTGGAAAGCTGTCCAGGGTGTACCCCACCCTTGCCCAGAGTTGGATGAGATGGGTGACCCTAATTAGAATGAAGCAGTTCATAAAATCAATGAATGACTATTTGCAAGTTCTGTGTGTGTGTGTGTGTGTGTGTGTGTGTGTGTGTGTGTGTGTGTGTGTGTGTGAATATTATTCTTAAAATAAACAAAACACCTGCACTTATGTTAAAGAGCCGGATGTCTGGAACGTAACCTTCTACTGAAAACCATCAGTTTGTGTTTCCTGTCTTCATTTGGTGAAATGAAGCACTAATGTCAATGAGATGTAAATGTATTTCACAGGGTGCCATTATTTATGCTCAGGTTTTACCTCTTTAAATAAAATCCTCACAACGTTGGACATTCATGCCATTATATACACCAAATGGAATTTACAGTTTATAATCCACAGTGTAATGAATGATGCATTAAAAAGCTGATAAAAACTGAAAGCTGATAATAGTAGTGATGTAATACAGGAATACCTCTCATTACATCATACATCATTAATTTGTTCCAGGAGAGACGATGTACACTGAAAAATGACTTAAATAGATTTAGATTGTCTCTAGGCTAGTGTAGGCTAGGCTATGCCAAATTTGCTTTATATATATATATATATATATATATATATACACTACACTGTCTGTCTTCCTTTCGGCTTTTTCCCTTTTACTCGGGAGTCGCCACAGCGAATCATCTGATTCGCACGTTTGATTTGGCAGAGGTTTTTAACGTCGGATGCCCTTCCTGTCACAACCCTTTTTAGCAAGGGACAGAAACACGCTGACGACTTTGCAGCTCCTCTTTACGAAAGTCAGCAATGGTTCTTTTACATGTCTCACACCATAGACAGTGAGAGACACGGCCTGCCTTTGATAACCCAGTTAGCTGCACTGGGAGGGACAGTGACAACCTTGTGGAGAGTGGGATTCGAACCCCCAACCTTTGGATCAGCGCTCCAGCACCCTATACCACTAGACCACCACTGCCCCCTATCTTTACGACACTATATACTAAATATATACAAAGATCCCTCACTTTCCACGGTTAATGGGACCGAGATCCCCCCCAGCAACTGCCAAATTCCACGAAGTAAGATCAACATCCCCCTCCGACTGACGTATACGTACATGTATAGGTGTATATATCAATAAATACATATTCAATGCTATAAATGCTTATAATAACAATTAAAAATTCAAAAATAATGCATAAGATGTAAATAAAATATAAACGCGCACACACATACAGATGCACACGCACACACACTTAGATGCGCGCCTCACATAAAAATGTAAGTGGTTTTGTTGGGGTGGTTTGGGTTGTTTTATTTTTTGTTTGTTTGTTTTTTGTATAATTGGCCTTGTTTTGTGGCATTTTCCTGAACTTTTCCTATTTTTCCTTAATTTCCTTATTTTTTAATTCGATGAATATTTAAAAAAATGTGATGCACTGAAGCCGCATGAATTGAAGTGCGAAGTAGCAAGACATCCCTGTATAATATACAGAACACCCCCATTATTCGTGGGGGGTGATGTTCCTCCCCACAGATCATGAAAACGTGCGAGTTATTGACGCGGTTTAAAACCCAATGTATGATATTACATGCGCTAAAATCTGCTTGTTGAACGCATTCTATAGCCAGTGTTACTCATTAATACAGTAATAATGCAGTAAAATGTAGTAATGATTAATAAAAACTTTTTAATGTTGTACTGTTATAATATTTATGAATATATAAAGCACTCAGGCTCCTTAGCAGAAGCTAGAGAAGATGCGTTTGAGTGACATCATAGCGCTTAAGTAATCATTAAAAACACACGAAAAAAACATGAATTCACAATTCAAGCAATCACGTTGATGACATGTGTACAAAAGAAGAATAAAGAGGTGTACACATCGTCTGCAACCAATCAGCAAGAGGGAGAAACAAATGCTCTCCAACATTGGCTAAATTTGAATCACGTGCCGCCGCTAATTCAGTGCTTCTCAAGTAGTAGAGCACGCCCCCCCTTGTGGGGCGCAGTGTGATGCCGGGGGGGGGTACGGATGACCCTGGGGAACATGCTTTTTGCCATACTGTACTAGAATTAAGTGTTTTTTTATTTTAATGTTAACAAAGATGCAATGTTACGCAGAGGTTTATTCACAGCAATTTTATGCACAAATAATACTATCTATAGTTGCGTGCAGGGCGCTGGGGGGGCATGAAATGTTTTTTGTTCTTCCTAGAGGGGATGCCACAGAAAATAATTGAGAAACACTGCTCTAATTTAAAAACATTATGAAAAAAATTCTAAATAAATTAAAAAAATTCCCAATATTTTTTGAAAACTGACATATAATTGAGAACAACATAACTCGAAATGACTCGAAATGATAAGTTGAGGTATACCTGTATTAGAAATTAGTGCAGTATCACATGGTCATGTCTCAGATTGTTGAAGTTAAATTTAAGCTCCGCCCATATTGATAAAGTTTAGTTAAATTCATTGTTTATAAAGGTTTGTTTAATAAGTTAACTCTACTATGTCCGATGGTTCGAGAGCAGCTGTTATGTTAGCTTGCAGCTGTTGTGATATCACAGAGTTATTTTTGGAGCTTGGTTGATTGAATTTGTTTTAACTTTACCCTGAACAGCACCTGGAACTAACCAACTTCGCCATTTTTTAAAATCTACAAGTTAAGATAGCGAGCTCAGTGAGTTATCATTCATTCATTGGTTTGCCAAACAGATTAGTACGACGAAGGTCATAGGTCTCAACCCACACTGAAAGAAACCAGGATACACCATGACCAGTTCGTCAGTCTATCACAGTAAGAGAGAGATTTCCTTTCGGCTTTTCCCTTTATCAGGAGTCGCCACAGCAAATGATTTGCATTTTTGATTTGGCAGAGGTTTTACGTGGGATGCGCTTCCTGTCACAACCCTTTTAGCAAGGGACAGAAACACGCTGACGACTTTGCAGCTCCTCTTTATGAAAGTCAGCAATGGTTCTTTTACATGCCTTTCACCATAGACAGTGACAGACATGGCCCGCCTTTGATAACCCAGTTAGCTGCACTGGAGGGGACAGTGACAACCTTGTGGGGACTCAAACCCCCAACCTTTGGATCAGCAATGCAGCGCCCCATACCACTAGACCACCACTGCCCCAGTCTATCACAATAAAAAAAACATCATAAACACACACACACACACATACATGTATATAGACACACACACACACACACACACACACACACATACACGTATATAGACACACACACACACACACACACACACACACACACACACACACACACACACACACGCAGACACACGCATACACACACACACACACACACACACACACACACACACATACACACATACACACACACGCATACACACACATACACACACATACACATGCACACACACACATACACACACACACACGCACACACACACATACACACACACACACACACATACACGCACACACACACACACAAGCGTCACGCCACAGACACACACACACACACACACACACACACACACATACACACACACACTCACATGCACAAACACACACAAACACACACACACATACACACACACACACACGCACAAACACACACACACACACACACACAGACACACAATACACACGCACACACAAACACACACACACACACACACACACTCACACACACATACACAAGCACACACACACACACATGCACACACACACACACACACACACACACACACACAGGAGCAGCATAGAAAGCGAATGGCTTTATGTCCATGTCGTTGGACTGTGGGTGGAAACTGGAGTACCTGCTTATTTTTAAACTTTTTAAACATCAACACCTTGTTTCTACATCAACACTGTCACTGCCACATCAACATCATCATTACAACACCAACATCATTGTTGCCATGTCAACACCATCATAACTACATCAAACCCCACATTACTATGTCAACAGCATCATTACTACGTCACCTTTGTTAAGAGATCAACACCGCCATTACTATGTACTTATTAACTTCTTTCTGCGTCCTCCATCTACACACTAAGTTGTTCATTCGAACCGTGTCCTCCGTATCAATTGTGTACACGTAGCGAGAACGCGGGCGAGGGTGAGTCTGTAAGTTTATCATTTATCATCAACGTTTACTAATTAACTTTCATGTCACGCCAGATTCTGAAAAACGTAGATACCTATGATCCGGACGTGACTTAATCACATTAGGAGGCAGAATCGGTAAATATCGAGTCGTGGCATTAAGGGTAGAATTGTTGTTGTATCGTGAGGAACGGCGAGTTTTACGTTTCCATGCTAACGGTTAACAGTGTTCCTATCTGTCCTTCTCAGGTTGCAGTGTTTCAATCCGAGTCATCCACTCTTTCCCGATTCCATTATAACGTTTAAGCGGCTAATTGGAATTAAACGGGAGCTAATTTCCATATGTATGCGCACTGACACGTGGATTATCCCGAGTGCACAATGGCGGCGAGATGAGAGAGATTAAGACAAGGCCCCCGAACGGAGACGACGTCGGGCTCGGGAGAGCGAGATGAGCTCATTTAGATAATAATCATCCTTCCAGCTGCAGAGAGAGAGAGAAAGAAAGAGAGAGGGAGAGAGAGGGCGAGAGAGACGAGGTTAATGACTGTCTATTCACTCGCTCTCTCCTTCCTAAGTACCAATCTCCGCGCTATTGTTCAGTAGATCGCTCTCCCATTCAGACCGCTGTAAAACAGTGTGCGTTTTTTTTTTTTTTTTTTTTTTTTCCCCCGTCGCACATGAGGACGGAGCTGCATGTATCTCTGATGCTATCTCCGTACCTGATTAGCGCTGGAATCTTTCCCAGAAAGGAAAAGAAAAGCACCTTCCTTGCATTGTTTTTAAACGTTATCATCCTTTCTATTCTTCTTCTTCTTCTCGCCGTCCTCTGTTTTTTCTGACATGTGTACATTAGGATGTTCTGTTACACAAATTCTGTTGGAGTTTTTAGCACTTTAGTGTTTCAGGACACACGGCGTGACAGCGTTGAAGTGTCGCTACAATCGAATCGTCGCTACGTGAAATGATATTTAATTAGTGCGAG
>CM045738.1:45732296-45742296 GCA_024760905.1 Plotosus lineatus
CTATAAAGTTGCTCCATTCTTTTCTTTTATTGTTTAGTAATTTATACTATTTATGTATCTATTTATTTATTTACTTATATAATATATGTATGTGTGTATGTTTGTACTTGTATCTATTTTTGCACCCCCTACTGATAGTACCTCAAGAGCCTGTAACAGTGAATTTCTCCATTGTGAGATTAATAAAGCTGTATCTTATCTTATCTCTTATCTTATCTTAAGACTGATTTGTTATTGAATTATTATTTAAAGAGTTCGTCACAATGTGGGAAACTGAACAGTTTTAATTCTGTCACTGGGAAAGTATGACAATATCTCGAAGGGAGAGTCCAGCCCCAGCGAGAACCTCCTCGATCCAGGGGGAGCTCGGAGTAGAACCGCTGCTCCTCCATGATGAGAAGAGCCAGTTGAGGTGGTTCAGGAATCTGGTCAGAATGCCTCCCGAATGCTTCCCTGGTGTGGTGTTTCGGGCATATCCGTCCCAGAAGAGACCCTGGGGTTGACCCAGAACATTCTGGGGAGATGATGTTTCTCGGCTGGTCTCGGAATGCCTCAGTGTCCACTTGGAAAAGCTGGAGGAGGTGGCTGGGGAGAGGGACATCTTGACCTCATTGCTTACATGGCTGCCCCCATAACCCGACCCCCGGATAATAGTGAGGATGATGATGATGATGATGATGATGATGATAGTCGGAAAATATTAATATTGCAGCCCTTCAGATTTACTTATTAAACCTTTAATGTGAACTGATGTAGCTTTATTAGGTAATAAATATACCATTAATTTTTATTATCCATTTATTATCTGTATTCTCTCTCTCTCTCTCTCTCTCTCTCTCTCTCTCTCTCTCTCGCTCGCTCTCGCTCGCTCTCGCTCGCTCTCTGACTGTGATGAAACCCCCAGGGCAGAGAAACCCTGCCGAGATGTTTGTGTTTCTACACACATTAAACACAGCTGATTAATTGATTAACTGAAGGGGAGATGGAGGAGTAGGAGGGGAAGAGGAGGATGAGGACATTTATTAGGATGAGGGACAACAGGCCATGAGCTCAGTAGCAAATTAACCAAAACACAAAAGCAAATACTGTATAAACAAGCCTCGCAGCTCGGGACAAACAAACAACCTGGATATACAGCGCCCTCTAGTGACTTGCTTATTGTAACCTGAGTGAAAGAAGTTTATGAGCTTTCAGATTTTTTTAATGCTATAAATATCAGAAACAAAACCATGAGAACAGCGACATGTTCCGATTTATTGTACAATAAAGTTGAATGATTTTTTTTTTTTAATCTAGTCAGGATTTATTCCCGCCTCACACTAAACATTCCCAGATCAGACTCCAGATCCACTTGATCACGATAAAGCATTTACTGAAGGAAATAAGAATATAGTGTCCTGTTTGTTTCTGGTAATAATGAGCTAAAGATTTTAAGTGATTTGTAAATTTAACTTAAAAAGAATAATATTAAATGAAAAAAAAAAAAGTAAAACAAGCCCTTGGACAAATCACTCATACTTACAGCATGCATGATTCATGTACCTTTAAAATAAATGAAAAGACAAGTATTAAAATTACTCTTTTGCACAGTTATTCTGTAGATATTAAGCTATTGTTTCTTTATAACATTATATTTTTGTTTTATTTTTTATTTGATGTCACATAAGGAAATCACAAAATAAATATTTTAAATCATTACCTGAAACAGTTCATTAATAAAAATCATCAACAATGCAATCAAGATCACAATACAACATTTTTAGCTCACATTCTGCTCGTGAACAAGGTCTCATACAATTATTACCATATTATTACCACATACTACAGAATATTATTATCATATCATTACCACATGTGAAAGCATAATATTACCCTATTATTATTATCACACACTACCATATTACCACACACTATAGAGTATTATTACCATATTATTAACACATACTACAGACTATAATTACCATATTACCACACACTATAGAGTATTATTACCATATTATTAAAGCATACTACAAACTATAATTACCATATTACCACACACTATAGAGTATTATTACCATATTATTAACACATACTATAGAGTATTATTACCATATTATTAACACATACTATAGAGTATTATTACCATATTATTAACACATACTACAAACTATAATTACCATATTACCACATACTATAGAGTATTATTACCATATTATTAACACATACTACAGACTATAATTACCATATTACCACACACTATAGAGTATTATTACCATATTATTAACACATACTACAGACTATAATTACCATATTACCACATACTATAGAGTATTATTACCATATTATTACCACACACTATAGAGTATTATTACCATATTATTAACACATACTACAGACTATAATTACCATATTACCACACACTATAGATTATTATTACCATATTATTAACACATACTATAGAGTATTATTACCATATTATTAACACATACTACAAACTATAATTACCATATTACCACACACTATAGAGTATTATTACCATATTATTAACACATACTACAGACTATAATTACCATATTACCACACACTATAGAGTATTATTACCATATTATTAACACATACTATAGAGTATTATTACCATATTATTAACACATACTACAAACTATAATTACCATATTACCACACACTATAGAGTATTATTACCATATTATTAACACATACTACAGACTATAATTACCATATTACCACACACTATAGAGTATTATTACCATATTATTAACACATACTACAGACTATAATTACCATATTACCACACACTATAGAGTATTATTACCATATTATTCTCACACACTATAGAGTATTATTACCATATTATTAACACATACTACAGACTATAATTACCATATTACCACACACTATAGAGTATTATTACCATATTATTAACACATACTACAGACTATAATTACCATATTACCACATACTATAGAGTATTATTACCATATTATTAACACATACTATAGAGTATTATTACCATATTATTAACACATGCTACAAACTATAATTACCATATTACCACACACTATAGAGTATTATTACCATATTATTAACACATACTACAGACTATAATTACCATATTACCACACACTATAGAGTATTATTACCATATTATTAACACATACTACAGACTATAATTACCATATTACCACACACTATAGAGTATTATTACCATATTATTAACACATACTACAGACTATAATTACCATATTACCACACACTATAGAGTATTATTACCATATTATTAACACATACTACAGACTATAATTACCATATTACTTCACACACTATAGAATTATTATTACCATAATACCACACACTATAGAGTATTATTGCCATATTATTAAAGCATACTACAAACTATAATTACCATATTACCACACACTATAGAGTATTATTACCATATTACCACACACTATAGAGTATTATTACCATATTATTAAAGCATACTACAAACTATAATTACCATATTACCACACACTATAGAGTATTATTACCATATTATTAACACATACTACAGACTATAATTACCATATTACCACACACTATAGAGTATTATTACCATATTATTAACACATACTACAGACTATAATTACCATATTACCACACACTATAGAGTATTATTACCATATTATTAACACATACTACAGACTATAATTACCATATTACCACACACTATAGAGTATTATTACCATATTACCACACACTATAGAGTATTATTGCCATATTATTAAAGCATACTACAAACTATAATTACCATATTACCACACACTATAGAGTATTATTACCATATTACCACACACTATAGAGTATTATTACCATATTATTAAAGCATACTACAAACTATAATTACCATATTACCACACACTATAGAGTATTATTACCATATTATTAACACATACTACAGACTATAATTACCATATTACCACACACTATAGAGTATTATTACCATATTATTAACACTTACTACAGACTATAATTACCATATTACCACACACTATAGAGTATTATTACCGTATTATTACCACACACTATAGAGTATTATTACCATATTATTAACACATACTACAGACTATAATTACCATATTACCACACACTATAGAGTATTATTACCATATTATTAAAGCATACTACAAACTATAATTACCATATTACCACACACTATAGAGTATTATTAGCATATTATTAACACATACTACAGACTATAATTACCATATTACCACACACTATAGAGTATTATTACCATATTATTAACACATACTACAGACTATAATTACCATATTACCACACACTATAGAGTATTATTACCATATTATTAACACATACTACAGACTATAATTACCATATTACCACACACTATAGAGTATTATTACCATATTACCACACACTATAGAGTATTATTGCCATATTATTAAAGCATACTACAAACTATAATTACCATATTACCACACACTATAGAGTATTATTACCATATTACCACACACTATAGAGTATCATTACCATATTATTAAAGCATACTACAAACTATAATTACCATATTACCACACACTATAGAGTATTATTACCATATTATTAACACATACTACAGACTATAATTACCATATTACCACACACTATAGAGTATTATTACCATATTACCACACACTATAGAGTATTATTGCCATATTACCACACACTGTAGAGTATTATTACCATATTATTAAAGCATACTACAAACTATAATTACCATATTACCACACACTATAGAGTATTATTACCATATTACCACACACTGTAGAGTATTATTACCATATTATTAAAGCATACTACAAACTATAATTACCATATTACCACACACTATAGAGTATTATTACCATATTATTAACACATACTACAGACTATAATTACCATATTACCACACACTATAGAGTATTATTACCATATTATTAACACTTACTACAGACTATAATTACCATATTACCACACACTATAGAGTATTATTACCGTATTATTACCACACACTATAGAGTATTATTACCATATTATTAACACATACTACAGACTATAATTACCATATTACCACACACTATAGAGTATTATTACCATATTATTAAAGCATACTACAAACTATAATTACCATATTACCACACACTATAGAGTATTATTAGCATATTATTAACACATACTACAGACTATTATTAACAAATCATTACTGTATTATCACGTACTACAGACTATTATCACCACATTATTACCACATCTATAGAGTATTATTACCATATTATTACCACATACTCCAGACAATATTACAATATTATTACCACATACTCCAGAGAATTGTTACCATATTATTAACACATACAGTACTCCAGACTATTTTACCCCGTACTATAGACTATCATTACCATATTATTACCAGACACTATAATTTATTGTAATCATATTATTACAACATACACTCAGCTATTATTACTATTATAAGCCTGCTAGATAAACAAATGGTACTTTATTGTAAAGCAGCTAAATTATTGATACACTAGAATTTCTTAACATTAGTTGTGTTGTTAATTTATCTGCAAACACCATTAATAATAGAATATTACAAAATCATTCATTCATTTTCTTAGCCACTTATTCTTAATCAGGGACAGAAGGAGGCTGGCGCTCATCTCAGCCAACTCTGGGTGAGGGTGGGGTACACCTTGAACAGCTCCCCAGGCCATCGGAGGGCAGATTAAAACTAAAAGGTTCGCTAAATCCAGCACGACTGGACAGCCTTTTTAAATATATGCTAATTTAATGCCCACACGTTCGCCTAATAATTAATGGAATAGAGTTACAGTATTGTTAATGTCAGCAAGGCTGAGTCACTGTAGGCGCGAAATAAGACTTTACAAGTCAAATAAATGAAATTTAAAGACTGTTATAGGATAAAAAAAATTGCAGATGATCTCTATTGCTTTTCAACAGAGTTCATGCAGTGACTGATGGGATTTTCACGGATTGTGAGATGCAAAGAAATTGTCAGAGGAAAATGATTGAACAGATGTAAGGTTGCATTCTGGGATATGCGGTCTTCTCTTCTTCTATTCCACTCAGTAGCCACCAGGCTGGTCATTTATTTACAGCTAGTAGAGATGTTTACTGTGGACTTGAACGAAATGTATCTTCGTAAAAGCTAATCTAACCTCGAATGCTCAGATGCATGTACATCGTCTGAAATAAGAATTTATCCCCGTGAACTTTTCTTTAGTTCTATATTGTTAAATTCTGGATAGTGGATGATGATGATGATGATGATGATGATGATGATGATGAAGATGAAGATGATGATGATGATGATGATGATGGTGGTTATTATTATTATTATTATTTTTATTATTATTATTATTATTATTATTAATAATAATAATAAACTTGTTCATTTATCTGCCATCCATTCTAGATAACAAAGCTGTTGTAAATATGTCTATGTACATAATATTCTATGGATTTTTTTTTTGTACAAAACTTTTGAAAAATGAGTTAAATGATTTTATAATAAGACTACTGTTTTCAGTGAAACACGGGTGCGGTAGCATCCGGCCATGCAACAGGAAACTCATCAATGAAAAACATGGATAGATTCAAATTCAGGATAAATAAATCACCATATTATTTTTGTTCATTCAATTCATGCATTTTCTGAGCCGTGTAATCCTAATTAGGGTCGCGGGGAGGATGGTGCCATTCTCAGCTGACTCCGGGTGAGGGCAGAGTACACCCTGGACAGCTCGTCGGGCCATCGAAGGCCGAAACACACTGACATCTGTGCAGCTCCTCTTGATGAACGTCAGCAATGGTTCTTTTACGTGAACCTCACACCACAGACAGTGAGAGACACGGCTGACCTTTGATGACCCAGTTAGCGGCACTGGGGTGAGGATTGTTTATGTTTATGATTATTAATTTTATCGACTGTACAGCTACCAAAATGAGAAAGGAAAATGACATTGACAGTTACAAACATACCATAGAAAGAAAAACTGTCATAAGAACAAAAGAGGAGCTGCAGAGGCGTGAGACCGGATAGACGAGACGTGATGTGATGGTTGTTAGAAAGTGAGCGAGATCAGACACTTCCTGTCCGGATTGCTGCCACCACCTCTCACACCCTACTTGTTTGTTGCTTATGAGGGGCCAAAGCAAAGGGGTGTGAAAAGGGGTGTTACACACACACACACACACACACACACACACACACACACACACACACACACACACACACACACACACATCAACACAGTGAGGTTTCGTCATGGGTTTGTTTTGCTGTGAACTATCGGCGGAACAGATTGAGCGCTGAGGATTTGTTACGCGTTTGACATTTGCTGGAAGAAAATCACACCCCGATGAGCCACGCCAGGGACCCGCTGACAACGCAGCATCGATTTTCTTCTGCGTGTGAATGTGTGTGTGTGTGTGTGTGTGTGTGTGTGTGTGTGTGTGTGTGTGTGTGTGTGTGTGTGTGTGTGTGTGTGTGTGTGTGTAAGAAGAAGAGAGAGTGTTTGTCACAACTCCGCCTCTCGACAAACAGATAAACACCCCGACTTTGTCAGAGCCAACCTCAACACTTCGCTATCGGCCACCATATGTCACAAATACAGAACAATCAACTCACTTCATTATCAATAAATCTGCTCTGTTTACTTTGAAAGAAAATAAGTTTTTAATTATTTCTTTAAAAAAAAAATAAAGTCTCTTTTTCATTACACCACAGTGCTTTTAAATTCTAGATTCTGATTGGTCAGAGAGTCTATTGTAATTCTCACATACAAATATGCTGTCATTTCTCTCATAAACGCTCATTAATAATAATAATAATAATAATAATAATAATAATAATAATAACACTAATAATAATAATAATAATAATAATAATAATAACAATAACAGTAATAATAATAATAATAATAATAATAATAATAATAACAATAACAGTAATAATAATAATAATAATAATAATAATCATAACAGTAATAATAATAATAATAATATTAATAATAATAATAATAATAATAACAACAACAACAGTAATAATAATAATCATAATATGATGATGATGATGATGATGATGATAAAACATTATATACTATGTTATATAATTATATTTACTAAACATTGTAAAGATAAACTACTTATAACAGAGAGAGAGAGAGAGAGAGAGAGAAGAAGAAGAAGAAGAAGACTGCGGGTATCGTAACGTAATTTAATATGCATATTAGACTAACTGGCTGTTCCAATTTGCCCCAGGTATGAGTGTCTGTGGTTGTGTGTATGTTTCCCTAAGATGATCTGGTGAGCTGTTCAGGGTGTACCCTGCCATTGCTGCAAATTGGCTGAGATATGTCCCAGCCTCCCAACCAACCACCCGAACAGGATTAAGCGGTTTGGCGGATAAATGAGTGAATAAGTGATCGCTGACATGGAGCAGGATGATGGTGTAGTAGTTAGTACATCTTCTAGCCTAGAAGGTCCTGGGTTCGAGTCCTGGGCTAACCAAGGGTGTTTCTGGGTGGAATTTCATATGCCCTTGTGCAGGTTTCCTACCACAGACCAAAAATCTGCACATTAGGCTAATTGGCTGTTTTAAATTGCCCCTAGGTGCTGAGCATGAATAGATCAGTGTGTGTGTGTGTGTGTTGGCCTAGCGATGGACTGGTGAACTGTTCAGGGTGTATCCCGCCTTCATTGCCTTGTTTTTTGCCAGCAGACAAACCGAATGGGAGTGTAACGTAATTAACGTAATCAGCTCTTGTTTTATATGTTTTTCAAACACATTCCTTGATTGAAAACTTTCTGAAGCGTGTGTGTTGATGTTTGTTTGAAATAAAACACAGAACATTAAACTCAATAATGTGGGAGGAGTTTCAACTTACTTGTCTTCATTCTTTTATTCACTCACTCACTCGCTTAATCAGAACTAGCTTCACATGGAGGCTGAAGCCCATTTCAGCCAAATCTGAGTGAGGGTGGAGTACACCCTGGACAGCTTTCCAGGCCATTGCAGGGCCAACGCTCACACAACCAATACCTACATGAATGTAAATATTAAATATAAAAGTTCAGTATATATTGAATGAGCAGTTAAATTCACTCTGACACTCGTTTGGGAATTTAATCCTGTCGCAGAATTATTGGATCCCCTGTTCAAGAGGAAAGAAAGAAAAAGACATGAAATAAAAATACTCAAATACTGATTATACCTGGAGTGGATGCAAATGTATTCCACAAATTTTAAAATTAAAATTAACACACACACACACACACACACACACACACACACACACACACACACACACACACACACAATATGTAATATATAAACACTATATATATATCAGAATGTGTCATTATTTTGCATGAAATTGATAACCACCTTTAAATATATATATATATATATATAAGTATGTATGTATATACAGGGATCCCTCACTTTCTGTGGTTAATTGGGACTGAGGCCCTCCACGAACGCCGAATTTCCACGAAGTAGTATCGACCCTGACGTATACGTACATGTATATGTGTATATAATATATAATATCAATAAATAGATATTCAATGCTATAAATGCTTATAATAACAATTAAACATTCAAAAATAATGCATAAGATGTAAATAAAATATAAATACACCACATACAGATGCGCACCTCACATAAAAATATAAGTCGTTTTGATGGGGGATTTTGGGTTGTTGTTTTGTTTTTGTTTGTTTGGCTGGTTTTTTTTGTTTGTTTGTTCGTTTTTTGCTTGTTTGTTTGGTTTTTTTGTTGTTGTTGCATAATTGGCCTTGTTTTGTGGCATTTTCCGTAATATTTTCCCCTATTTTTCCTTAATTTCCTTATTTTTTTATGTTTGATGAATATTTTTGAAAAACCAGCGATGCCCTGAAGCCGCAGAAACTGAAGCATGACGTAGGGAGGGATCTCTGTATAATATATATATAT
>CM045738.1:45754796-45764796 GCA_024760905.1 Plotosus lineatus
AAGCAGACGTGTTTAAACTGTCTCATTTGTCGTCGTGATCTGAGGAAAAACAGGCTGAGGCTTTTAACCTTTTTTCTATTAAATTTATCTGCGATGGTTTTGAATGTGGAGGCTGAGGATTAGTGGAGCATGACGAGAGCTTGTTAGTGAAAGTGCAGAGTACCCTCAGCTGCCAGGAAATAATAAATGATAAAATGTGTTCTTGTTAACCAATTGGTCTCTCAAATCTAAACCTATATTCACACTGGCAACTAACAAAGCAACACATAATCTTTTATTTTTCACGTATGTCAAGTATCACGGTGAAAAGAGCCGCGCCACATGGACAATGCAGGTAATTAACTTTATATGAGTACTGGGTTTAATGAACCATCTGCACATCTTTCCATATGTTCCATAATACAGGATGGAACCATATCTTCTTCATCTTCATTTTCTGTAACCGCTTAATCCTAATTTGGGTCGCGGGGAGGCTGGCGCCCATCCCAGCCAACTTCGGGCGAGGGCAGAGTACACCCTGGACAGCTCGCCAGGCCATTGCAGGGTGGAAACACGCCAACGGCTTTACAGCCTACTCTTTACGAAAGTCAGCAATGGTTCTTTTACATCCCTCACACCATAGACAGTGAGAGACATGGCTGGCCTTTGATAACCCAGTTAGCTGCACTGGGGTGGGGGTGGGGGGGACAGTGACAACCTTGTGGAGAGTGGGACTCAAACCCCCAACCTTTGGATCAGTGATCCAGCGCCCTATACCACTAGACCACCACTGCCTCGGATGGAACCATATTAGTCCAAAAAAAACATCTCTTCTTTGAAGAACTTAAGATATGGCTCGGGTTTCGTCTTTCAAGGTTACTCAAGGTCAAAGGTAATTGCCTAATTTATAAGGTTTTATATTAGTGTTGCTTAGTAACACCTTGTAGGGGCAGTGGTGGTCTAGTGGTATAGGGTGCTGGATCTCTGATCCAAAGGTTGGGGGTTCGAGTCCCCACAAGGTTGTCACTGCACCCCCCCAGTGCAGCTAACTGGGTTATCACACACTGGGCCATGTCTGTCATTGTCTATGGTGAGAGGTTCATGTAAAAGAACCATTGCTGACTTTCGTAAAGAGTAGCTGCAAAGTCGTCAGTGTGTTTCTGTCCCGTTGCTAAAAAAAAAAGGGTAAAAGAGTAAACCTGAGTAAAAGGGGAAAAGCCAAAAGACAGACAGACAGTAACACCTTGTCTATGGGCACTCATTTCGAAGTTATAAGCGCTCAAAAATCCCGTGTCCTTGATTTTAACCTTTCAAGCTCACTCAAGGCCAAAGGACATTATGCCATTTGAGAGTGTTTGTTTGGTTTCCTATCTGTCTCTCACTGAATTTATGGGTATATGAAACTTTCTCCAAAATTTTGTGACCTTGCTCTGACCAATCGAATCTTCTTTAGGATTCAGGGAGGATAGTGTCTCCAGCAAATTTGGTGAAGATAGGTATGGTCGGGATTTTAGTATTCATTCATTATCCGAACCACTTAATCCTAATTAGGGATGTGGAGAGGCTGGTGCCCATCTCAGCTGACTCTGGATGAGGGCAGAGTACACCCTGGACAGACCATCACAGGGCGGCGGGGGGGTTACTATAACAATACAAGTCCAAATTATGAACTTTACGGATTCGTCAGACAATTCGATTCTGTATTTGTTGTCAAATCCCGACTTAACTTTATGTTGAACACGTCAAGGATTCAACAACACTGGAATATAAACTGGGTTTAGTTCCTTCTTTCTTTCTATTTTTTTGTAGCAAAGACAGAAAACTATGGTTTGGTGTCATTAAAAATATCATCCTTTCAATGTTTTTTTGTGAAAAGAGTTTTTTTTTTTTTTTTAATTAAATACACTACAAAAAGAAGACTTAGCTTTTGAAAGCTTCTGTCTTCACTTAAATCTAAACCTGAATGACTTCAGAAGGAATTTGTACTTGTAAGTATCCAGCTCTTGTACATTACAGAAATATAAAAGAATAATCAAATCCGTTGTTTTTTTTTTTTTATTATTCTGCTCCTGTTGTCCAAAGTGATCTATTTCTTGCATAACCGTATCATCAGCGATCATCATTTCCGCCTGTTAAACAGCCCCATACATCGTACCGTAGCTCTTCACCTATGGCTTGCGCTACAGGTATCTGCCAACACACACGTCCTCATAAAAATGACTGATTATGGAGCTGAACCTCGCCATATGCACACGCAGCTTGTCCGCTTGTATTTTGCAACGGAGTACAAGTTTGGCTGCTTTTTCTGCATGATTAGGTCCAAACAAATACAAAGAGCTGGCATTTCCCTGCAGAGATCCGACGGTAATACGCAAGAATGTCCAGCATCAGCGAGACGCTCACGCAGCTCACGCGGCTCACGAAGTCCAGCGTCTACATAAACCACGATCCTTTACCGCTGCAGTTTCTTCGGTGTGACTGTAGTCACGATGTCATTAGCGGTCACATGCCAAAGGGAAATCTTCAAATGTTTTCTACGTGATTCTACAGGAAAATGGCAATATGGAGGACAGCGAAAAATAATTTTTCTTTTCGCTGTCTTGCAATTACACGCTTTTTGACATCAGTTTACAGACTTTACAATAAAAATAAAAATTCACACTGTTCCGAAGTTGGATGAAAATTCTGCAAACTTGGTGGGGTCTGATTTTAAAGGGGGAGGTCATGGATTCTGAAGACGCCCCTTCAGATGAGACACATTTCCAAGACAAAAACACTAAGAATGACACCCCTCCCCATCTCACCTCCAGCCAATCAGCGATCGCTGATTAGTTTCTGGTTGTTTGATTGGCTAGAATAGTGTTGTGGAGCTCACACCAAGTCCGTTTTCATCTTTCTTTTGCATCTTCAAACTGACAGCTAGCAGACTGTGAGAATATATTTGCTAAATCTGATTATAATATCAGAATGCAAGGAACGTATGAACCTTGAAGTCCAGCACAGAAAGCTCATGGTATGATGAATCTCCATATCAGTGCAGAGTCCAAATTCAGATTTCCAAAAATTAATCAAAACAGCGACATAACCTGTTATTCAAAGCAGCCAACAAACAACAAACTTCCTAGAAACACTGAAAACATTTGCAACTAATTTTGCATAAGACTTGTTTGGCTTCTGGAGGCTCCATGATCAGCTGCCTGACATGGTTGATGCCTTAATTCCGCTTAAGCTGTAAATATGCATACGTGAGTTTGTACTGAAGACATAAAAGCCTACAGAGCCTGTTACTAATTAAGACGATTGGGCTTTGCGCACTTGGGCGCTTCGTGCTAATTTCATTAGCTAATTTACTCCACTTTGCCCTCAGTTCCCACGATGCCAGCCTCGCCATGCCCTCACTCATCCCTCGTTCCCTCTCTCTTTCATCCCTCATTCCCTGAGCCCAACAAGACTGCTGAGTCCAGCTTTGTGCTCCAAGCCAGTCTCGCTCCATCTGGGCTTCTCTGACACGGAAGATTAATACCTCAGATTCACACGCCTTCGCCGCAACACACAGCAAAAACACACCCCCATCAAAGCTCTCCCCAAAAAAACCCTCCCTCCCTGAAAAAAAAAAAGAGTCCACCATCCCTCCCTTTCTCATCATCATCCTTTTCTCTACCTCTCTACCCACAGACTCCCCCAGTCCTTTTTTTTTTTTTCTTTCTGCTTTCCTATCCACTTTAAATAGAAGCGCGACACCACAGAATAACAAGCTTTCTGCTGATATTTTTACTTTCCCCTATTCGTCTGTTTTTCCTCCCTCGCTCCTTGTGTATATACCTTTCGCAAAAAAAGGAGAAATGGGCACAACCTGAAACCCAGAAACCTGAGACTATTTAGTTTATTTCATATTCTTTCTGTTTGCAAGAAGAAGGGAGACACTTTCACACTGAGATAAGAAGAGATTCGGTGTAATTATTATATAAATTATAATTCGGTACAAGTTATTTATTCACTGTAATGAGCCCGGTACTGTATGGTTGGGTTTATGTTTGATGTTTGGTTGGTACACAGCTGAAAGAGGCTTGTTGGTGTAAGTTTCAGAAAGAAATCACAATCTGTAAGGCTGCACCCAAGTCCTTCATGTCTGGGGAAATTGGGGGGACGAGGGGACGGGGGGACGGGGGGGGGGGGGCACAGGATGTAGTTAGATGTGTAAACCAGGTTATAAATCCTATTTTACTTTATGAAGTTATATTCTGTAGCCTCGACGCTCATTTGAGTCATTCATGAATTAGTTGAAATGTCTCAGTGGGGGGACGGGGTCCAATTACAATAAATGGTGACCATGAGATCACTTCAGAATTTATAGTAAGTGTTATAAAAAGCTTAATATCTGTCAGGCATCTTGTAATTTTTAAAAAGAGTTCTTTTGGGCTTTTTACAATCGAGCCTAATGGCTCATCAGGCCGGTGCTTATTCCCGGTTTCCATAGCATGAAGTGGCCAGGAGTTCAACTCCTCCTGGGTGGGACGCTAGTCCATCGCAGGTTACCTTCCCAGTATATTTTACTGGTACCCATTTATACTACTGGGTGAACAGAGGCACACTTGTGGTTGTAGACCTTGCCCAGGGGTCTTAGCACAGTGGGGGTTGAACTGGGATTTGAACACACAACCTCCCGATCATGAGCGCAGCACCCGACCACTACACCACTGGCCCCATGAGGTCAGGCATCTTGCAAAGGCTTCTAAAACTCAAGATCAATATCCTTTCCCAGATTCCTACCAATGAAATTCATTACACATTTTAAAACCCCAAAGAAATGTCAGCCAAGGTCCTATGATGGACTGAGAAGGCATCCATGTAGTCCATTAGCATGCAGTAAATAGAGACTTGCTGTCTACAGGAGAAAGAGAGAGAGAGAGAGAGAGAGAGAAAGAGAGAGAGAGAGAGAGAGAGAGAGAGATTTGGAATCAGACAATGCACCATTCGTTTACAGAAAGTTTTCTACCTAATAACGTACCCCAGTACTGCATGTTCTTGCATTCTGAGGTTCTGGCTCATAGTCCTCTGTTGGTGATTCATGAGGACACGGCAAACACACAGGCACAGGTGACCTGCTTGATGGTTCCAGGGATGTGTTTGGAGAGAAAGCCTTCCCGGTGTTCTGTTCAAAAGTACCAGGTCTTTCTGTCCATCGACCTTATACCCCTATTTCACTGGAGCGCGGCATGCAATGATCATGGTGGAAATGCAATGATCTGCGCGGAACGCAGTCTACAGCAGATCTTCGGCATTTTTACATGGAAAATGGGTGAAATTCCTACAGGAAAGTGGAAATTCTTACACTCTCGGAACGATCATAGCATGTGCGGAACAGATACGGCAAAGTACGCCAAAGTGACCCCACGGAACACTCACGGAATATTTTGGCCTGCCGGAAGCATACAGAAGTGGAGGAAGACTTGAGGAATGACTACGGAATCACATGGGATGACACAGAAGATGAGGGAACAATTGCGGAACGTTTGCGGATGACAACATTTTTGCTTTCCGTAAGTCTGCCGCGCTCCAGTGAAATGGGGTATTAATGACTGAACTCTAACTACAGCAGCATACAGGAAGCAGAAGGTCTTAAGAAACCTGGGTGTCTCTCCGAGATTTCTTCAGAAGATGCATCTGAAATAGAAGCCTTGTTTTGCACAGTGTGGCAGTACAGCAAGATGATGGGGAAATTTAATTTTGAAGAATAAGGGCCATGATATTGTTGGAAAGTTTTTTTTCTGATGTACATTTACATTCATTGAATTTGACAGACACATTTTTTCAGAGCAAGTTACCTTTTTTCATATATATATGAGCTTTTGAGGTTTAATGACTTTGTGACTTTGTGGCCCAGCAATGGTATTTTGGTAGAACTGGGGTTAAACCTCAGACCTTCCAATTATTCATCCATTTATTTTCTGAACCGTGTATTCCTAATTAGAGTCACAGGGAAGCTGGTGCCCATCTCAGATGACTCGAGGCGAGGGAGGGGTACACCCTGGACAGCTCACTAGGCCATTGCAGGGCCAACACTCACACAACCATTCATACTCCCACTCATACCTAGATGTGATTTGGACCAGCCAATTAGCCTACTGTGCATGTTTTTGGACTGT
This sequence comes from Plotosus lineatus, assembly GCA_024760905.1. Classification (NCBI taxonomy): domain Eukaryota; kingdom Metazoa; phylum Chordata; class Actinopteri; order Siluriformes; family Plotosidae; genus Plotosus; species Plotosus lineatus. The sequence goes on from CM045738.1 coordinate 45,760,922, forward strand.
GAGAGGAAACCGAGGTACCTGGAGGAAACCCACGCAAGCACCGGGAGAACATGCGAACTCCACACAGAAACACCCAGGCTGGGAATGAAGCCCAGGACCTTCTTGTTCTGAAGCAGATGTGATGACCATTACTCCACCACACCACCTCACCAAACAAATTGAATTCCATAATCACTGAGCCACCACCAGAAATTCATGTAAACCAAGCTATAGTCCCAGCCCTGGCCTTTAATGATTAGGATTCACCTGTAAGGTGGGCTGGGGGAAATTCATCACTTATTAGGAGCCTGAGTTTGTGAATCCTTCTTTGGAGGCCGAATGGTATGGCCATATACATAATCAATCGTGTTGCTTATTTTCTGAAACCTGTGCACTCCTATCCAGGGCGATAACGGTAGCAGGTCCTGGATGACCCTGGTATAACCAGGCATATTTCATTGGGTCGATTTCACATTTCCAATCTAGTAAACTTACCTAGTCGATCCCAGAATGTGGAGCGTTACCCCATATCTTGTCTTAAGTCGCACACTAAAATCAACGAGGTGTTGATCAGCTTGAGCACTGAGGTCTGGGCAGGGCTCCACCACTTAGTGGGAGATAGAGCTCCAGCACTGATCTGAAGATAGAACTTCGCCACTTAGGGGGAGATCGGGATGAATGTCCTCATGTTAATCATAAAGATGGCTTCCCCTTGCTCAGTGCGGCATTCACAGGTAGTACATCATTTAATGAGACCACCAACAGCTTGTGGCTGAGTCTGTTCTGCTGATGATCCATCATGAGCTTCAACGTGTACTATGGAAACCCAGGTAGAGAACCATCGGGCTCTGCTAGCAATATAAAGCTATCGCCTTACTTCTGGGCTGGGTGATGGGAATATGGATTACTTTAAGCAGACTAAACCGAACCCGGTATGAAGAGTGATGAATGAAAGGAAACCCAACTTCACCCTCGGTGTTGTAAGTAAGCGGAAATAAGGCTCACCTTACAGGATTAGCGGGACAAAAGACAGACAACAACAAGGCAGGGGATTTTTAAGAATGATGTTTGAGGCGTGTTATGAAAACGTGGGCGTGTATCCTGTGTGTAACAGTGACCAGTGTTGGTGGTCTGACCCAGTCATTTTATTCAAATAACCATAACACCGACAACTTTTAGGTCACGGCGGAAACCTTTGTTACTCTGGCTCACTTTCAGATGAGCTAATTTTCACCTTCACATGAGCTCATGTACTTAAAGTGAACCAGAGGTTTGTTTAAGGTTCATTTAAATTAAAAACAGTTCTCGGGAACAGGAAACGCGGTGGAAACACTTACGTACCAACCGTGGTTCGAGTTATTTTACTGTAAGTCTTTGTGTGGTCTTCATAGCTCAGTGCCATGACCACGTACTTACATACATCCGTCACACTCGTGTACAGTCTTCCAAATCTTTGCTTTTGTAGTAGATTTAACTTTAATTCATGATGTTTACAGAATAAAGTATAAAACATTTCAGTTTGATCTGATGTTGTTTGGTTTATGCTGTGCACCGAACACCATTTTTCATTTATTAAAGAACGACATGTCATACTTTTTGCTGTCAAACCTTTAGGACATAATTCATATCTTTATTTAAAAGTTACAGATGAAACATAACTCACTGTTTTGGAATTATAATTATAAATTTATTATTAAAATGTTCACGGTTTTCATTGACTGTTCCTGTTCATGTGTTTATATATACAGACGCTCCCCGACTTACGTTTTTAATTGGTTCCGGACGGCAGAAAGTAAGTTGAAAGTGAACATAAGTTGTCACAGTTACGTATGACGCATGGCATGTGACGTATGACGCTCATACTGTACTATACATCCATAAATACCATTACCGTATCTCATAAAAAACCCTTAAATCAATTATTATAAACATAACACTGTAAAATAATACAAATATGGCAAATAATATCAACATTAATTTCCGAGTCACTTTACATGAAGCTTAAAACAGCCAATCAACGCTTACAATATGTGAAGCGCTCAATACCGAAAGTAGTGTACTTGCAAAAGTAGTGTACTTGCTCTGGGTTATACGGACTTCCGGTCTTTCAAGTGAGCAAGGGTGCCGTTGAACTCGTTTCAAACACAGCCTGCACTGATGTGAATCACCAGCCGAGCGGAGAATTCTCTTTTCATTCATTTTACAACTCTCTTTGCTTAACTGAGTATGCATCGTAGATTGCGCCGATCCGAGCAGATAATTAATTCATCTCTGTGTATGAGACTTGCACCCATGCTAGTAGGCTTATGCTTCTGACCAACCATATTTGCATCGGGTTACACACATATATATATATATATATATATATATATATATATATATATATATATATATATATATATATATATATATATATATATATATATATATATATATATATATATATATATATATATATATATATATATATATATATATATATATATATATGTGTGTGTGTGTATATATATATATATATATATATATATATATATATATATAAGAAGGAGGGGAACGTTCAGTCTGTTGTTTGTAAACAATGGATACAGCGTCATTATGTCATTGCGTCATTAAGTCAGCGTACTACGTAGGTACGTCTCAACTCCAAATTGACTTTTTTTTTTTAAACCGTAAAATCAAAAAAACCTAAAATGGATGAACGTAAGTCTGGGAGCGTCTGAGTATATATATTTCGGCTCTTCAAAGTACTCTTTCCATCTTCCCAGCACACTTCTGTCATCAGTCAATACATTTCCCACCCTGTCCTTAATCACTCTGACTTGCTGTATGTCCTTCCCATCTCTATTTCTCTGCTGTGCCAACCTGTATAGATCATTTTCTCCTTCCTTACTGTCCAACCTAGCATGCAAGTCATCATACGCCCTCTATTTGGCCTTTGACACCGCTACTTTCACCTTACACTGTGTCTCCTTGTACTCCTGTTTACAGTCTTCGGTCCTCTCAATGTCCCATTTCTTCTTAGCTAACCTCTTCTTTTGTACACACTCCTGCACTTCCTCATTCCACCACCTAGTCTCCTTATCTACTGTCCTTCCAAAGGACACACCGAGTACTCTCCTACCTGTCTCCCTGATCACATTAGCTGTAGTTGTCCAGTCATCTGGAAGCACTTCCTGACCACCCATAACCTGTTTCAACTTTTCCTTGAAGACAACACGACACTCTTCCTTTTTCAGCTTCCACCACTTTGTCTTCTGCTCTGCCTTAGCCTTCTTCACCTTTCTTGCCATCAGCATCATCCCGAACACCACCATTCTATGCTGTTTGTCAACACTCTCACCCACTACTACTTTGCAGTCACTGGCTTCCTTCAAATTACATCGCCTACACAAGATGTAGTCTACCTGCGTGCTCCTACCTCCGCTTTTATAAGTCACCCTATGCTCCTGTTTCTTCTGGAAGAAAGTATTCACCACATCCATTTCCATCCTTTTTACAAAATCTATCAACATCTGTCCTTCTGTGTTCCTGTCCTGGATACCAAACCTGCCCATCACTTCCTCGTCCCCTCTGTTTCCTGCACCAACATGTCCATTGAAGTCTGCACCAATGACCACTCTTTCACCTCTGGGGGTACTCTGCACCACTTCATCTAACTCACTCCAGAGTCTCTCTAGCTCACATCCTGTCTGTGGGGCATAAGCACTAACAACATTGAACATCACACCTTCAATTTCTAACTTGAGACTCATCACTCTGTCTGACACTCTTTTCACTTCTAGAACATTCCTGACAAACTCCTCCTTCAAGATGACTCCTACTCCATTTCTCTTCCCATCCACACCATGATAAAACAGCTTAAACCTGCTCCTAAGCTTCTCGCCTTGCTACCTTTC
>CM045738.1:45769796-45774796 GCA_024760905.1 Plotosus lineatus
TGTTCTATGGCTGTGTTTCTCGTCCTCGGACTGCACGGGTTAATCAGAGACTCGGTGTGCTCGTGGTGCCGCTGTGGCAATCCTGAACCGCGTGAAAGTCGAGACCATGAATGTTCCCGTTGTGTTGCATTACCGAGTTTCACAAAAATAATTTGTAAAGTCACCAAGAAAAGATTGAAAAGATGAAAGATTGTGATAAAGTAATAAACAATTATGCTGCTGAAGGTGCTTTTCTCAACAAATTCTAAATATAGATAGATTTATTTAAAAGGCTTAAAACACACTGGGATGGGACAGAGGTGCTATTGTGGGAGTGGGACAGGAAAGATCTTGTTGGTGGGAGGGAACATGAGCGTTGTTTTTAGAAGTGGGACAGGACAGGGGTGTTTTTGTGAGAGTGAGAGTGGGACAGGAGAGTCTCTAATGGAGTGGGAAGGGACAGGAATAGAGGACAGGGGACAGGGATGGGACATGAGTGTTATTTTGACACAAGGACACCAAAGGAGTGGTTTTTTTAGAGCACGACAGGACAAGGGTGGGACAGGAATGGTTTCTGTGGCAGGGATGGAACAGAAGAGTTTTGTAAAGACAGGAGTGTTTTGTGGGGCTGGGAGAGGACAGGAGTGTTTTGGAGCAGGGAGAGGACAGGAGTGTTTTGTGGGACAGGGAGAGGACAGGAGTGTTTTGTGGGGCAGGGAGAGGACAGGAGTGTTTTGTGGAGCAGGGAGACGACAGGAGTGTTTTGGGGCAGGGAGAGGACAGGAGTGTTTTGTTGGCAGGGAGAGGACAGGAGTGTTTTGTGGGACAAGGAGACGACAGGAGTGTTTTGTGGGGTAGGGAGAGGACAGGAGTGTTTTGTGGAGCAGGGAGAGGACAGGAGTGTTTTGGGGGCAGGGAGAGGACAAGAGTGTTTTGTGGGACAGGGAGACGACAGGAGTGTTTTGGGGCAGGGAGAGGACAGGAGTGTTTTGTTGGCAGGGAGAGGACAGGAGTGTTTTGTGGGACAAGGAGACAACAGGAGTGTTTTGGGGCAGGGAGAGGACAGGAGTGTTTTGTGTTGGGCAGGGAAAGGACAGGAGTGTTTTGGGGGACAGGAAGAGGGCAGGAGTGGTTTGTGGGGCAGGGAGAGGACAGGAGTGTTTTGGGGCAGGGAGAGGACAGGAGTGTTTTGTGGGGCAGGGAGAGGACAGGAGTGTTTTGTGGAGCAGGGAGAGGACAGGAGTGTTTTGGGGGCAGGGAGAGGACAGGAGTGTTTTGTGGGACAGAGAGAGGACAGGAGTGTTTTGGGGGCAGGAAGAGGGCAGGAGTGTTTTGTGGGGCAGGGAGAGGACAGGAGTGTTTTGGGGACAGGAAGAGGGCAGGAGTGGTTTGTGGGGCAGGGAGAGGACAGGAGTGTTTGGGGGGACAGGAAGAGGGCATGAGTGTTTTGTGGGGCAGTGAGAGGACAGGAGTGTTTTGGGGGACAGGGAGAGGACAGGAGTGTTTTGGGGGCAGGGAGAGGACAAGAGTATTTTGTGGGGCAAGGAGAGGACAGGAGTGTTTTGGGGGACAGGAAGAGGGCAGGAGTGTTTTGTGGAGCAGGGAGAGGACAGGAGTGTTTTGGGGGCAGGGAGAGGACAGGAGTGTTTTGGGGGCAGGAGAGGACAAGAGTATTTTGTGGGGCAAGGAGAGGACAGGAGTGTTGTGGGGGACAGGAAGAGGGCAGGAGTGTTTTGTGGAGCAGGGAGAGGACAGGAGTGTTTTGGGGGACGGGAAGAGGGCAGGAGTGTTTTGTGGGGCAGTGAGAGAACAGGGGTGTTTTGGTGGGGGCAGGGAGAGGACAGGAGTGTTTTGGGGGACAGGAAGAGGGCAGGAGTGTTTTGTGGAGCAGGGAGAGGACAGGAGTGTTTTGGTGGGGGCAGGGAGAGGACAGGAGTGTTTTGGGGACAGGGAGAGGACATGAGAGTTTTTGTTGGAGTGGGATGGGATGAGAGTGAAAATCATCATCTCCAGTATGAGACGTGTTTTAAAATCATATATTACGTGTATCTACATTATACACTGTCACACAGTCTCATCGCAATAAATACATCGCAGCGCGTGAGCCATGCGTCACCCGAGAATAAAATAAACAGAATTACAGCCACTGCGTTTACACGCTGCTGCTGGGATTAATAAAAAAAATAATAATTTCACCTACAGGAATCACTGACTGTGTTTCAAAAGTTTCATTTATTGCTATACAGGTATAAGTGATAAAGAAATTATTATTATTATTATTGTTGTTGTTGTTGTTGTTGTTTAGTTATTAATTTTTAAGCTGCTTAAATCTAACTGTGGTGGCGAGGAGGTCCATCTCAGCCAACTCTTTGTGAGCATGGGGTACACCCTGGATAGCTCACCAGGCCATCACAGGGCAAAAAAGAACCATTCATACTAACATTCACACCTAGATGTGACCTAGACCAGCCAATTAGCCTCCTGTGCATGTTTTTGGACTGTGGGAGGAAACCGGAATACCGAGGAAAAACCAAACACAAGCACGGGGAGAACATGGATGTAATAACGGGAAGATTTTACCACAAAGATGTGATGCTTCTTTAATTAATATAACTGCAGGAATAATTTAATCACAGATGATATGCAGTGTGTGTGTGTGTGTGTGTGTGTGTGTGTGTGTGTGTGTGTGTGTGTGTGTGTTAGAAATCTAATTTTCAGCTCTTTTTGTTTTGCTCCATGTACTGTATAAAATATATTTATCATTTATTCGATGTTAGTAGGTTTTTGTTAAAAGTTGTGCACCGCAGAAAAATACAGAATGAGGTTTAACTGATTTACAATTTCCTGGCAACTACCAAGTGAAAAAAATAAAAAGGAAATTTAAAAAAAGATCTGCAGCTAATTAAGAATAATGTGGTGAATAAAAGTGCTGGAAGTGTTCCGACATTCATACAGAAGCTAATAACCTCCACCCGGAGGAGACAGAATGAGCCGCGGGGTCACATCAGCTGCGAGCGCAGTGGAGTCAGACTCCCCAACATCGACATCAACATCTCAGACACCTGCGGTGGAGAACCATACGAGGTTTTGGCACCCCCTAGTGTTCCTCACACACTCACCTCATCGAGGAGAAGGTGAGAAGATCAGACAGGAACCGATCAGAGATACACCAGGAACCGGAATTCGATTCAATTCAATTTCAATTCAGTTTTATTCGTTTTGCTCTGTTTACAATTAACATTGTCGCAAAGCAGCTTCACGCAGTAAAAGTGGGCGTTTACACAGTATAAAAGCATTTCAACCTTTCCTACAACCCCATCACATCACTAATGAGCATCGCCCGCGGCAACGTGACAAGGAAAACCTTCCTCAGTAGATGCGAGGAAGAAACCTTGAGAAAGTGGAGGTATCCTCATTTGGGTGAATGATCTTCAGTGGAACCTTTAAAGGGTTCTTTGTATAATAAGAGTGTTTACAGGGTTCTCACAAAGCATCACGAGGAACTTAAAGAAGCTCTAAATTTATATATATATATATATATATATATATATATATATATATATATATATATATATATATATATATATATATATATATATATATACAGTAAAACCTCCGCTGACGAACGCTTAAGCTCACGAACTTTTCGCCTCAAGAACATTAAATTTGCGAGCATATAGTCTCTGCTGACGAACTAGTTTTCGGTGGACGAATCAAACCACGCGGTCGAACAGCGCCACGGTGGCGGCCACGAGAAGCTGACGCACGCTCATGGCGTCACAGTTCGTCACCCCCTTTCTTTGAGTGCGGAAGTGGTTTGTGTTTGATAGACATTTTGGACCATATTGAGTGTACTTTTGCTATTATGGGACCGAAAAAGACCCACCACAGGCGGAGATCATTGAAAAACACGAACGCGGTGTGTGTTTGTGTGACTCAGCGTCCCAGTACCAGTACGCTAAGTCTACCATTGCTCCCATCCTTAAGAACAAGGAAGCTATTAAGGGTGCGTGTGTGGCTAAGGGTGTTTCCAAACAGTAGGCGTTTCCAAACACTCCTTCCAAACAGTAAGTCCCTCCCTCCCTCCTCCTCCCACTCCATTCCATCAAGCCATCAACTACCATCACAAAGGTAAATAAAACCACTTTATTATACAGTACAGTTTATTTCTTTAATTACAATACAATAGCACATTTATTATACATAAAATAAGGTATATTTTTGTGTAGTTTTAAGGCTTATTTAGTAGAAAATTATGTTTTATGGGGACCTGGGAACGGATTATTCTCATTTTAATGGTTTCTTATGGGAAATAAATGTTCGGAAGACAAACTTTTCGCCTCACACACACTTTCTGGGAACCAATTATGTTCGTGAGCTGAGGTATCACTGTATATATATATATATATATATATATATATATATAAAACTGGTGGCCTGTGGTAAAGGTGCTGGATCACGGATTCCAAGGTTGGGGGTTCAACCCTTACCTTCACCGGGTTGTCACTGTCCCCTCAGTGCACTAACTGGGTTATCAAAGGCCTGCCGTGTCTCTCACTGTCCATGGTGAGAGGTTCATGTAAAAGAAAAAAAACATTGCTGACTTTCGACAAGAGTAACCGCAGAGCCGTCAGCGTGTTTCCACCCTGCGATGGCCCGGCGAGCTGTCCAGGATGTACTCTACCCTCGGCCAGAGTCGGCCGGGATGGGCGCCAGCCTCCTCGCGACCCTAATTAGCATTAAGCGGTTACAGAAAATGAACGATGATGAATGAAATTTGAGATAATTGTACTTTCATATAGAGTGATTATATTTCTATAACATCTGACGTGGTTTTTAAGTTAAACACGTGTAAATAGTTTAAAAATCAAAATGACGTGCACTGTGTCAGGATCAAATCTCTCAAATAATGTCTCTCTCTCAAGTTTTGTAATTTGTATTTCCTCTCTCTCCACTTCTATTGTTCTGATTTTCCTCATTTTCTCGCTGTTATGAAGAGAAGTCCATCCGTCAGTTTATTC
>CM045738.1:45789796-45799796 GCA_024760905.1 Plotosus lineatus
CAGACAGATACACAGATAGATAGATAGATAGATAGATAGATAGAATGCAGCCATGAGGGGGGGCACAAACAAGTGCCCACCGTCACGCCGGTCCCAAGCCCGGAGAAATGCAGAGGGTTGCGACAGGAAGGGCATCCGGCGTAAAACTTTTGCCAGAATACAAAATGCAAACCGTAAAGACAAATCTCATACCGGATCGGTCGAGGCCCGGGATAACAACGACCACCATCAGTGCTGTTAACCAACAGGGTGCTGGTGGAAATTGGACTACTGTTGGTCGAAGAAGGAGAGGTCGAAAAAGAGAGGTGGGAGGCGTGTCCATAAGAAGAGAGAGAAGAGGAAAAGCATGAGCCTAGGACTGAGAGTGGGGACTTTGAATGTTGGAACTATGACAGGAAAAGATAGAGAGCTGGCTGACATGATGCAGAGGAGGAAGGTGGACATACTGTGTGTTCAGGAGACCAGATGGAAAGGTAGCAAGGCTAGAAGCTTAGGAGCAGGGTTAAGTGTTTTTTGCATGGTGTGGATGGGAAGAGAAATGGAGTCGGAGTCATCTTGAAGGAGATGTTTGTCAGGAATGTTCTAGAAGTGAAAAGAGTGTCAGACAGAGTGATTCGTCTCAAGTTAGAAATTGAAGGTGTGATGTTCAATGTTGTTAGTGCTTATGACCCACAGACAGGATGTGAGCGAGAAGAGGAGATATTCTGGAGTGAGTTAGATGAAGTGATGCAGAATACCCCCAGAGGTGAAAGAGTGGTCATTGGGGCAGACTTCAACGGACATGTTGGTGTTGGCAACAGAGGGGACGAGGAAGTGATGGGCAGGTTTGATATCCAGGACAGGAACACAGAAGGACAGATGTTGGTACATTTTGCAAAAAGGATGGAAACGGCTGTTGTGAATACTTTCTTCCAGAAGAAACAGGAGCATAGGGTGACTTATAAAAGTGGAGGTAGGAGCACACAGGTAGACTACATCTTGTGTAGGCGATGTAATTTGAAGGAAGTCAGTGACTGCAAAGTAGTAGTGGGTGAGAGTGTTGTCAAACAACATAGGGTGGTGGTGTGCAGGATGATGCTGATGGTAAGAAAGGTGAAGAAGGCGAAGGCAGAGCAGAAGACAAAGTGGTGGAAGCTGAAAAAGGAAGAGTGTCATGTTGTCTTCAAGGAGGAGTTGAAACAGACTTTGGGTGGTCAGAAAGTGCTTCAAGATGACTGGACAACCACAGCTAATGTGATCAGGGAGACAGGTGGGAGAGTACTTGGCATGTCCTCTGGAAGGACAGGAGATAAGGAGACTTGGTGGTGGAATGAGGACGTGCAGGAGTGTGTACAAAAGAAGCGGTTAGCTAAGAAGAAATGGGACATAGAGAGGACCGAAGAAAGAAAACAGGAGTACAGGGAGACACAGCGTAAAGCAAAGGTAGCAGTGGCAAAGGCCAAACAGAGGGCGTATGATGACTTGTATGCTAGATTGGACAGTAAAGAGGAAGAACATTATTTAGATTGAGATGGTTTGGACATGTGCAGAGGAGGGATAGTGAGTATATTGGTCGTAGGATGCTGAGGTTGGAACGACCAGGCAGAAGGCCCAGAGGAAGACCAAAGAGAAGATTTATGGATGTGGTGAAGGAAGACATGAAGGTAGTTGGAGTAAGAGTAGAAGATGCAGAGGATAGGGTGAGATGGAGGCGGATGGTTTGCTGTGGCGACCCCTGAAGGGAACAGCCAAAAGGAAAAGAAGAAGAAGATAGATAGATAGATAGATAGATAGATAGATAGATAGATAGATAGATAGATAGATAGATAGATAGATAGATAGATAGATAGATAGATATGGAATGGTTGAAGGATGGATGGAATTACAGAAAAATAAACAAGGAAAAGGACAAGTTGTCAGACATACAAACCAGAGAAAGGATGATTGGTCAGGCAGACAGACAGACATACAGACAGATAGATAATCGATAGGATATGGATTGGTTAAAATGGATGGGCATGTTTGGAGATTGGATGGAATTACAGACAAACAAAATAAAGGGAGGAAGGATGAGAAGACAGATAGACAGACATACAGACAGATAGAGAGATATATAAAGATGGATACACAAAGACAGACAGACAGACAGACAGACAGACAGACAGTAGGCCTTCACCAGTCTCGAAGGACTATGGGGTTGCACTCTGGCTGGTGATGCTCTTCAGTGCGCAGAGCCTGGGTAGGAAGTATATAGGACAGGCTGTTACCCAAGCAGCAAGTCCCCCCTCTCAGCACCACCGGAAGGATCCAATGGAAGGGCAGACCCTGGTACGACCGGGTTTAAGTGCCGCGGCAGGAGTTGCCAGAACGTTGCTGTGAACAAACCTTCGACTCCTGAGATAGACAGATGGACAGATTTAAAACAGACAGGCAGACCAATGAGCAGTGGTGGCCTGGTGGTAAGGTGCTGGATCACTAATCTCAAGGTTGGGGGTTAAAGCCCCCCTCTGACTGGGTTGTCACTGCTGTTCCCCCAGTGCACTAACTGGGTTATCAAAGGCCAGCCATGTCTGTCACTGTCTATGGTGAGAGGTTCATGTAAAAGAACCATTGCTGACCTTCATCAAGAGGAGCTGCATAGCCATCAGCGTGTTTCTGCCCTGCGACGGCCTAACACGCTCTCTAGTGTGTAATCTACGCTTACCCAGAGTCGGCTGGGATGGGCGCCAGCCTCCCCGTGACCCTAATTATGATTAATCGGTTCAGAAAATGAATGAATGTTACTTTAGAAATGATAACTTATTTGAACCAGCTGCTGTTATAGAAGATTCATCAACACCTTATTTTAACAAATCGGAATCCAGCAAGAAGAGAAGATTGACAGTCAGACAGACAGGTAGAAAAATACTAATTGTAGTTAAAATAAAATGTAATGGAATGCTTTATTTTTAACTTTTTTATGAAATTCTAAAGTTAATAAATTAAAAAAAAACTTTTTGATGAAATTTTGATTAAAAGTTTAAATGTGAACACACGACGCCACTAAATATATGTACGTAAGAAAATAGAGGATTCAAAGTTACGTTTGTAACTTTGTAAGCTCCTACAACGCGTACTAGTTTTTAATGCGGCGTGTGTATGAATACACAGCTACACAGTGCTACGCGATTTAAATTTATTATATTAACACAGCTACGCAGTGCTACGCTATATAAATTTGTTATATTTTTTATATTATATATTTATTTTATTTTAATTGAAATGTCTATTTTAATTATCTTTACTGTTTTTAAAACAAATTTAGGGGGGATTTAGGGGTAAAAATCCAACCAATGCGGAATTCCAGCTTACGATGCGTCATAGGAACAGAACTTGTTCGTAACTCGAGAACTGCACTGCCGATATATATATATATACAAGGATCCCTCACTTTTCGCGGTTAATTGGGACCGGTGTTCCCTCTAAGACGCGTGTGCAATTGCGCACTGGTGTTACGGTCTCCGCGCATAAATATAATAGAAATCTCACCTGAAGTGACAATAAAATAAACATATAAATATTCAGTCTGTGCTATTTTGGAATGCGATTCAATGAGTGCGGGGCGAGTGGTTGCTCCAGTCAATGATGCGATTCACATACATACATACTGATGCACCGAATCGATGTGATTGACGATGACAACGTCCTTATGCGCCGCCCACCACCTGTGTTTTTAGCTCGCCAAACGGAGACTAATGTAAACAGAAGACGACACGTGAGATACGCTGCTTTCATCTAACCCTTTATAATAATGGCAAAATGAACGGGCATCCACACGTCCCCTCACGAAGCCAAAATTACAAAGAAATGCCGGTATTTTAAGATGGAATGGCTGAGTTTGTGCAAACTGAAGGAAAAAAACATTAAACTGGGTGACATTTTTTCACCCATAAACATTTGAATCAGCTGATGCACATAAAGTCAAAGCTGCAAGCAGATGAGGCCATCACCCTGGACAACGTGTACAAACACTGGAGAGATGAGAAAACCTGACGGGAATATTAAGGTAAATATTAATATTTCAATCAGATTTGTGTTCATCTAGTGTCATTTATTTAGAATTTTCATTTCTGGATGTTGATCATTAAACACTGTAGTTTCTGAGTCGTAGCTAATGATTGTGTCATTGTTTACTTTATTTGGCAGACAAAGAGTTACAGGACTGTCTCCCAGACCACAATAGGACCCTGTCTCCCAGTGGACAGTAGGATTCTCTTCCAGATCACAATAGGACTCTCTCTCAACCAATGGACAGCAGAACTCTCTACCAGACCGCAGTAGGACCCTCTCACCCAAAAAGAGCTTCACACACTGATATTTCAAACTCGTACGTGTAATACAAGTCAGAGCTTCACAATGAACATCGAGTTTATAGTTGGCTTGGTTGGCAATGTTGTGCTGTAGTTAAAAAGCATATATTTATACTTTGTATAATGTTATCGAAGTACACAGGTTAACAAGTATGTTGTCCTTTTCATTATAAGCTTGGTAAAGCACTTAATTAAAAGAATTCTAACGGAAATATAAATGCTGTAAAAACCATGCTACTTGGTTGGCTGCGATACTGGCCTGACCACAGTGCACACGTCTGATGTTGCTCACAGTGGTCCAAGGGACCGCTCAAGGAGTCGACGTGTTTGCTCAGACACATAGAAAATTAGAAGGAACGTTGACTGGGACCAAGATCCCCACTGGACGACCAAATTCTGTGAAGTGGGATCACTCCCCCCCCAACTGACGTATCTTCTTCACTTCACTTATGCCTTAACATCCGGGGATGTCGTTGTGGCGCCTTCATCGCAAGACTTGGGCTGATTTGGCCTGGCGGTGCCCATCCCTCTCCAGGTCGTAGAAACATGCTGACAGCTTTGCGGCTATTCTTTACGAAAGTCAGCAATGGTTCTTTTACATGCCTCTCACCATAGACAGTGAGAGACATGGCCCACCTTTGATAACCCAGTTAGCTGCACTGGGTGGACAGTGACAACCTTGTGGGGACTCGAACCCACAACCTTAGGATCAGCGATCCTGCGCGCTATCCACTAGACCTCCACTGCCCTACATATTCAATGCTATAAATTCTTATAATAACAATTAAACATTGAAAAATAATGCATAAGATGCAAATAAAATATAAATACACACACGTACAGATGCGTGCATGCACTCAGATGCGCACATCACAAACATATAAGTAGTTTTGATAGGTGGGTTTTGGGTTTTTTTTTTTGTTTTGTGTTTGTTTGGGGGGGGGGGGGTGCATAATTTACCTTGTTTTTGTAGCAATTTCCTTAACTTTTCCCCCCCAATTCTTCCTTCATTTCCTTAGTATTTTTAATTCGATGAATATTAAACAAAAAAAACCTGCGATGCACTGAAGCCTCATGAATTAATATTGAAGCGCGAAGTAGCAAGGAATCCCTGTATATATATATATATATATATGGTACATGGTAGGCCTCCGTCAGTCCCGAAGGACTATGGCTGCGCTCTGGCTGGTATCCCGGCTGGTGATACTCCCCAGTGCGCAGAGCCCGGGTAGGGAGTAATGAGGGACAGGCTGTTACCCAAGCAGCAAGTCCCCCCCTGTCTCGGCGCCACCGGAAGAATCCAATGGAAAGGCAAGTGCCGATACGACTGGGTTCCGGTGCCATTGCAGGAGAGAATCTACGGTCAATTTAGAACGGCCAATTAACCTACAGTGCATGTCTTTGGATTGCGGGAGGAAACCAGAGCACCCGGAGGAAAACCGCACAAGCACGGGGAGAACATGCAAACTCCACACAGAAACGCCCAGGCCGGGAATCGAACCCAGGCCTTCTTGCTGTGAGGCGGACGTGCTAACCACTACGCCACCGTGCCGCCATCATATATATATATATGTGTGTGTGTGTGTGTGTGTTCAAATTTTTCTAATTACAGGAATCTCTCACTTTCCGCAGTTAATTGGGACCGAGACCCCCCATGCGACCGCCGATTTCTGCAAAGTAGGATCGACCCCCCTGACTGACATATACATACATGTATATGTGTATATAATATCAATAAATACATATTCAACACTATAAATGCTTATAATAACAATTAAACATTCAAGAATAATGCATAAGATGTAAATGAAATGTAAATACAGTGGTACCTCACCTTACGATGATCTCAGCAAACAAAAAATCCAGGTTACGAAAAACATTTTCCACATTTTTTTTCTCTCTGTATACGCAACAAGTTCTCCTTACAAAACGTGCCAAACACGCCATTCAAACATTCAAACAATGCACGAGCTGCACTCCCATTGCTATCTCCCAACATCCCGCCCCGCTGGCCTCCCATTGGCTGGGGGGATGACACAGCTCCCTCCCATTGGTTATCTCCCAACATCCAACCCTGCTGGCCTTCCATTGGCTAGGAGGGATGACGCAGCTCCCTCCAATTGGCTATTATGGAGCTGTATCTCCCATAATGCTTTTCGTGTAAAGGACAGAGTTACTGTTGTTTCATGAGTTTTTTGAGTGTGCTCATTGCTTTATTTTTTGACTCAAGCTTTTAACCTTCTATAAACATTTGTAAGATTATAACTGTGCTAAGAAGACATGGTCAACACACGCGTGCGTGCACACACACACACACACACACACACACACACACACACACACACGTGTGTGATTTCTGGTGCAAGTGAAAAGAAGAAGCAGGCTCGTGGCATGCTATATCGTATATCGTGGCATGCGTGATATCGCAAAGGAATATGGCCAAACCCGTCTACCATCGGTATGATATTGAAGCAGAAGGAGGCCTTAATGGTATACTTTTATAATTTTTAAAGGAATTAGGGGGTAGTATTGGCGGCCTTGGAACGAATCACATGTTTTACATGTAAGCTGCGGTTCAATTTACAAAAAACACAGATTAAGAAAACGTCTCTGGAACAGATTAATATCGTAAGGTGAGGTACCACTGTACGCACATACAGATGTGCACCTCATATAAAAATGTAAGTAGTTTTGTTGGGGGGTTTTGGGTTGTTTTTTTTGTTTTTGTTTGTTTGGGGTTTTTTGCATAATTGGTCTTGTTTTGAAGCATTTTGTTTCACTTATTCCATATTTTTCCTTAATCTCCTTATCTTTTATTTTTCAATAACTATTTTTGAAAAACCTGCGATGCACTGAAGTCAATGAAACTGAAGCACGAAGTAGTGAGCGATCGCTGTATTCAATATTTAATTCTTAAATTGTAATTGCTTGAATTTTAATTACAGCGTTTACTGATCGTATTTCCATGTTTACACAAACTGCATTTGCAAACCAATAAATTAATAAATATACAAAATACATCGAGCCACTATTTTTTATTATTTTTTTTTTTTTATGAAGTAGAAAGGTGCGTAATTAATGAAGTATAACCGGAGTGTAGAACATTAATGTAATTATCCACTTAAGCACCAGGGCTGCGTGTTATTTACAGCGGCGTTGTGTTTTAGTGCCAGAAGAACCGAACCGTATATTTTAACAATCAGCACCAGGCACAATCAGAGCTTGCGTTATAAATCAGAAAGTTTAATTCCATGAAAACACAATGGTTAATACAATAAAAGCCTGCGTGAGAGGTTGCAACTGTGTGTTTTAAGACAGACCTGGGTAGTTTGTAGAATTTTATTTGATAGATGAGCTGATAAGTGAGGAACAGAGCGCTCTTCTTCATGTCTCTCTGACAGTGCTAACAGCAAGCAGGACGAGATTGAAAGAGAAGCTCGTTATAAAACGGCCTTGAGCGAGACGAGGGTTTGGATTTACGCTGACGTGAATGAGCTAACAGTGTGTGTGTGTGTGTGTGTGTGTGTGTGTGTGTGTGTGTGTGTGTGTGTGTGTGACTCGAACTCTTCTCGTCGTGAATCATTTGTTCGTTTGCTACCAGAAGCCATGAGGGGAAACACACGGCTCTGTCACGGTGCTAAGAAGATGTTCAGCTAATACGTTCACTCAGAAACATGCTAGTCACACATTTTTTCCTCATAACGACCGCTACTTATTTATTAGAATCCATTCTTCTAAATCCGGTTAGCATAAATGATGTTGCGAATAAAATATTGTTGTTTACAAAAACCCTACTCGCACAAATAGCCGTGTTAGCATCTTCCAGTCAAAATGTTGTCATTTGTCGCATTGATGCTAGCTAGCATAAGAATAGCCCTGATCAGGGTAAGCCAGATGTTGCTATATTTAGAACAGGCTCCTAAGTAGGACAAGCTTCTCCGCTTAAATAAACAACAAAGTCAGAGCAACTCTGGCGAAATTGTTCAAACAAAGGGACCAATAAAGTGAGGCAGTTGAGGCAGTTTGAAGTTGGTAGCATGTTAGTAACTGAAGCCTCAGCTGGGATGATATATTAACGTAATAGTCTATGATACTGTGAAGGGGAGATCAGCGCATCAGGAATCCTTATTTATGACCCGTCATCCCACTGATCAACTGATAGTTGAACTGGACACGTGTCACCAGTAAAAATAGGCCGATACAGGTGTTGGAGTGGCCTATTGACAGTTAAACCAATATTAGTACAGCGGTACCTTGACTTACGAGTGTCTTTTACAACGAATTTTCCATGATAATAGTCTGGCAAAAATGCATATTACCCAGGGTCATAGCGTGCCCTCCCGGCATCACACAGCGCACCCCAAGGGGGGGCACGCCCCACTTTTTGAGAAGCACTGGCCTTGTGGGAGCGCACCACGAGCCTTTCCTCGATGGAATTCGTAGTGTACACATGCACAAAATTCTTTTCCTCCTCCTCTCTTATGCCCAACCTCATGCCTGCCCACGTGACATCTTTGCACCCACGTGACATCTTTTCTGCGAGCCGATGATCACAAGGGTTAGTTGACTTATTGTTTATTCTCGGTTTATTATTATTAATGTTAATGTACATGTATAATTATGAATATACGTGTTTGTGTCAGGTTATATGAGTTTGGGATGGGGTTGGAACGAATTAATTGGTTTTCTATTATTTTCTTTGGGAATTTTGATTTACGAGCTCGCCCTCGGACAGGATTAATTTCATAAGTCAAGGCACCACTGTATTAGCATTTTCTTGAATTCAAAGGCTGCTAGTGTATAATGGTATAATTATCATAGAGTTTAGGCAGCTAGCGTACAATATCAGGGTTAGCTTTATTTAGCTCAAAGGGTACACGCATGAACAACCGAGATGGCATAGAATATATGTGTTAGCATTACAGTGGTACCTCACTTTACGATAGTCCCAGCAAACGAAAAATCCAGGTTACAAAAAACATTTTCCAAAATTATTTGTCTCTGTATACGAAACAAGTTCTCCTTACGAAACATGCCAAATGCGCCATTCACACATTCAAACAATGCACGAATTGCTCTCCATTGACCCATCCAGCCATGCTGGCCTCCCATTGGCTAGGAGGGATGACGCAGCTCCCTCTCATTGGCTATCTCCCAACATCCCGCCATGCTGGCCTCCCATTGGCTAGGAGGGATGACGCAGATCCCTCCCATTGGCTATCTCCCAACATCCCGCTTCACTGGCCTCCCATTGGCTAGGAGGGATGACGCAGCTCCCTTGAACAGCAGCTTGTTTCATGAGTTTTTCGAGTGTGCTCACGGCAACTTTATTTTTGACTCAGGCTTTTAACCTTGCATAAACATTTGTAAGATTATAACTCTACTAAGAAGGCATGGTCAACATGAAGTAAGTACCTTAAAAGGTATGCTTTTAATCATTTTTAAAGGGGAGTATTGGGGGCCTTGGAACGAATCACGCGTTTTACATGTAAAATGCGGTTCTACTTACGAAATATCCAGGTTATGAAAAAGGCTCTGGAACGGATTAATTTCCTAAAGTGAGGTACCACTGTATCTTATTTTAACTGATTTCATCTTATCACTAAAATATGATGTGTAGAAGTCAATAGAGGTGAACATTCAGCTCGCCAGCATGAAATATCAGTGTTAGC
>CM045738.1:45807296-45812296 GCA_024760905.1 Plotosus lineatus
TCAGAAAATGAATGAATGAACGCCCCCCCCACCCCACGTGGTGAATGGTTGTGTCTCGCCTTCTCCCGGGATCCACTGCGATAGGCACCAGCATGACCCTATTAGGACCGAGCAGTTCAATGAATGAAGGACTGAACGTTTCACTAAAATGAAATTGAGAACTTGTGCTTGTAACCAGTGGCTGAAGATCATGGTCCCGCCCACAACCGCTGATAAAACCATTTTACCATCCAACTACTTGCTGATTACCACATAACCATCCAACCAATTACAATAATTAACATTCACTGCATTTGGCAGACGCCCTTATCCAGAGCAAATAAAAAGAGAAAGTAGATGAGGGTTAAGGTCCCAATAATGGTAGGATATAGGGGGAGGGGCTTGAACCCCAACTTTATGATCAATATTCCAGGATATTTTGCCACTAAGCCATCACCACAGTTACCAATAACCAATATCAATAGCAAATCACCCAATACCAAACACCAATAACCATCCAGCCAATCACTGAGCAGTGCTGCATGTCCCGCCCTCTATCCCCTTTTTTCTTTGTAGGAAACATTATTTTTGAAGATTTTACATTACATATAATTTTTCTTTCTGGCAACTGCAGTTTATTTGGAGTCAGATCTGTTAAACTAGCGTGCGTTGGAGTTGATGTTAATGATTATTTTATTGTTATGGTAAACAAGTGCGTTACGCTTCGGTCACACAGAGACCAAAGTGAATTTCGGACACACCAGAGACCAACCAGCA
The DNA here is from genome assembly GCA_024760905.1 of Plotosus lineatus. Classification (NCBI taxonomy): domain Eukaryota; kingdom Metazoa; phylum Chordata; class Actinopteri; order Siluriformes; family Plotosidae; genus Plotosus; species Plotosus lineatus. The sequence goes on from CM045738.1 coordinate 45,808,053, forward strand.
TCACTCGCTTCCTGATCTGGGGGATTCTGCCAGAATACTTGAGAGCCAGGAAGCTACCGTGAACCAGTGAGGTGTGGTTTACACTCCCGTAAAAGTCTGTCCGTGTCGAATGTTGCCGCGGGTCAAGTGCCGGATCCACTTTTTAACCGCCGCCCATATTTGCGACAGGCCGCTACCGAAGTCCACCAGAAGGGCGACAGTTATTATCCCAAGCACGGCAGTCATGTATCAGCCAGTGGTGTGAGACCTTCACATTCATCCAAACCTGTGATTTTCAGCTGAGTCTCGTCTGACCAATCAAAATCCAGAATCCAACACAATTCCGTTTTATACTTCAAAATGAAATTTACAGCAAAATCAGAGTCTTTTCACTTCAATAAAATAAACTGGAGGTAACCAGACGCAGCGTTCAGCAATATGACTCGCTTAAATCACACTGAGGAGTTTAGAGACTTAGAGACATACAGAGCGAGAGAGAGAGAGAGAGAGAGGGAGAGAGAGAGAGAGAGAGAGAGTGATGGGGAGAGGAAGGAGCGAGAGATAGAGACAGAGAGAGAGAGAGAGAAAGAGAGAGTGAGACAGAACAGAGAGGGAGAGAGATTTAGAGACAGAGAGGAGAGAAAGAGAGATAGAGAGCGAGAGAGAGCGAGAGCGAGAGAGAGACAGAGACAGAGAGGGGGGGAGAGAGAGAAAGAGAGAGAGAGACAGAGACAGAGAGAGAGAGAGAGATTTAGAGATAGAGACTGAGAGAGAGAGAGAGAGAGAGAGAGACAGAGAGAAAGACAGGGAGGGAGAGAGAGAGAAAGAGAGAGGAAGAGAGAGAGATTTAGAGAGAGAGCGAGCGAGAGAGAGATTTAGAGATAGAGACTGAGAGAGAGAGAGAGAGAGAGAGAGAGAGAGAGAGAGAGAGAGAGAGTCAGAGAGAAAGAGAGGGAGGGAGGGAGAGAGAAAGAGAGAGGAAGAGAGAGAGATTTAGAGAGAGAGGAGAGAGAGAGATTTAGAGAGAGGGAGAGAGAGAGAGGGAGAGAGAGAGATTTAGAGAGAGAGAGAGAGAGAGAGAGTCAGAGAGAAAGAGAGGGAGGGAGGGAGAGAGAGAGAAAGAGAGAGGAAGAGAGAGAGATTTAGAGAGAGAGGGAGATAGAGAGATTTAGAGAGAGGGAGAGAGAGAGAGAGAGAGAGAGAGAGAGAGAGAGAGAGAAGAAAGGAAACCCATTAAGAAGCAGCTTATGGTGCGTTCAGTGATGTTTTTTATAGTTTTACAACCTCTCTTTCTCTCTCTCTCTCTCTCTCTCTCTCGCTCGCTCGCTCACTCGGACCCTGTGCGCTCGGACAGTGCTGCGATCCGGAGGCCAGCTGTCAGAGCATGAAAGATCTCCTGCTCCGATTCACTTGTTATTGCGCTGTCCGAGTGACAAGTATACCTATAGAGTGAGTATTTATTTCAGGAATGTTTTGTTCTGTTTTCGCGCGGTGATGAATGTTTCTTTTATAAATCCCACGCTGGGCCTTTTAAGCCGTAAACAATATTTCTCGGAGGCCGAAGATCCCTTGTGCAGCACTCTTGAGGAACCTTGAGATTTCCTGGTTGTGATTTAATGGCTCATAATTCTTGAAAGGCAATCCTTCTTTCTCCTTCTTTCTCCTTCCTTCTCCTTCCTTCTCCACGGCCCTCGGACAGAGGAAAACATTTAAAAATAAATTTTTTTGTTTCTTTGGTTTGTTTTGTTTTTTTGTATTTTAAATAAACAGAATCATTATGCACAGAATGCGGTGGAAAAGAATTACAAATGTCACATTTAAAAAAAAAAGTTATTTTTTTTCCTGGTAAAAATATCGTTCCGCCGGGTCAGGAAGGAGGTCCTGCCCCAAGTGGACGAGTTTAAGTATCTCGGGGTCTGGTTGACGAGTGAGGGAAGGACGGATCGCGGCGGCCTCTGCTGTTAAACGGAGCCTGTACCGGTCCGTCTTGGTGAAGAGGGAGCTGAGCCGCAAGGCGAAGCTCTCAATGTACCGTCGATGTCCGTTCCAACCCTCGCCTACGCTCACGAGCATTGGGTAGTGACCGAAAGAACAAGATCGCGGGTACAAGCGGCTGAACTGAGCTTCCTTCGCCGGGTGGCGGGATCTCCCTTAGAGATAAGGTGAGAGTCGAGAGCGACCAGTTGAGGTGGTCAGAATGCCTCCCAAACGCCTCCCTGGTGTGGTGTTTCAGGCATGTCCAACGGGAGGAGACCTCGGGGTCGACCTAGCACATGATGGAGGGACTGTCTCTCGGCTTGTCTGGGGTCTCCTCGGTGTCCACCCAGAAGAGCTGAAGGAAGTGGCTGGGGAGAGGGACATCAGGACCTCACTGCTTAGGTTGTTGTCCCTGCAACCCGAACCCAGATGATGATGATGATGATGATGATGATGATGATGATGATGATGATGATGTAACAATATCATGGTGGTACATCGATGTAAAGTGATGTAAACTGGGTGAGGTTGTAGAGTTTGCTGCTCAATATAATAATTATTTTAATATGCAAATATTTAATATTCACTGATCCGCAGCAATCATTCATTCATTCTCTGAACCGCTTAATCCTACTTAGGGTTACAGGGAGGCTGGCACCTATCTCAGCCGACTTCGGGTGAGTGCAGGGTACACCTGGAGGGCTCGCCAGGCTATCTCAGGGCAACACTTCCACAACCATTCACGACGGAGGGAGATTTGGAACAGCCAGTTCGCCTACTGTGTGTGTTTCTGGACTGTGGGAGGAAACCGGAGAACCCGGAGGACATGCAACCTCCACACAGAAACACCCGAGCTGGGAATCGAACCCAGGACCTTCTTGCTGTGAGGAGGACGTGTTAAATACGACGCCACCCATTAATCCGTCGCCTTCTTAAATAAAATGGGATCAGAACTAAAGAGAAATGTTATTGATTAAATTTTAAATCTGAATCACGATCATTGGTTCATGTTCTGAATCTGTTTTGTCCTGTTGGGATCTTGGCTCACTCTGGGTGAAGGCAGGTACACCCTGAACAGCCCAACATGTCACTGCAGTACCACTGTGCACCCAACCATTCACACTCACACCGAGGGGCAATCTGGAACAGACAGTCATGTTAATGGACTGTGAGAGGAACCCTGTGATTTGGACATGCTCACCGCTACACAGCGCCACCCACAGTATCCATAAGCAACTCAAATCATAAAGTTTCCTGTATGTCTTGGGTTGCCAGGTCACAATAAACTCCTCATCTATATTATAATTCCAGTTTCCCGATCCATTAGTGAGCTTGGCTTATTCAACGTTAAAGCTGATGAGTATCAGAGAGTGGACAGTGCAGCTAGCTAACGGCAAACATGGCGTGAAACACATCGGATCGTACGTGACTTCCAGTGTGCCGACCAATCAGATCGCACAAACAATCTTTGCCAGAGAAGCATCTAATTTAATGGCTAACTACCAAAGGTGTATTTCATCCACTACATTTGATATAGGTCTCCATCCCATAATGTTCTTATACCACACACAGAGAGAGAGAGAGAGAGAGAGAGAGAGAGAGAGAGAGAGAGAGAGAGTACAATTTAAAGTGCCAATAAATAAACAGAAGCCAATGTGTAAAAATCATTAGCCTGATATCTCTAATTGTGTTTTTCTCTCCTCTGGCATAATCCTGAGCCGTGTTCATTAACAATGCATGAATTAATTTAAGGCCTTCATAGGATTTCTCCACACTGAAGCAGGGAGATAAAGAGCATCCTGTCCCTCACTTGCTCCTCCTCTCTCCGTTCTCTCACTCTCCCCAGTTCTCTTAATTGTACCGTTTCCGTATCGTGTCGATAGCCACATTCATTTCACAGTAGATCAGTCGTATTGATTCCAGCATCAATGTTATTTCATTTCTTATAGGTACTAATTACGCAGAGCGAGCCACAGGAAATTGCTGTGTAACTCACACTTTCCCAATAACAACAAGAGAGCCAGAGAGCAGAGAGCAATAACACAGCGCTTTAAAAACACACTGCTCCAATAACACTTTTACTAAAAGCCAAATTCTCTAAAGGTAGTGTGGATGCACACACACACACACACATACACACACACAATCACACGCACACACACATACACACACACACACACACACACACAAACACACATACACACACACACACACACACACACACACACACACACACACACACAAACACACACATACTCACACACAAACAAACACACAATCACATGCAC
>CM045738.1:45819796-45897296 GCA_024760905.1 Plotosus lineatus
TTTTACTTTTAGAAATGAGGTGAATGTCGAAGCCTGAAAGATTTGAAAAAGATTTTAAAGCCGTTAAATTCACCCGAGATCAGCAGAGTCCACAGAACACGAGCCGTGCCATTCCAAAAATCTTTCGAAAGTAGAACTATTTCAAACAGAAATACTACAGAATTCAACTCGTCTACATTTTTTGTTGTGTTTATGTTGTCTGAGGCCCCAGCGGTGCTGACTGGGTTATCCAGGGCTGGCCGGGTCTCTCAGTGTTTGTGGTGTGAGGTTCATGTAAAAGAACCATTGCTGACTTTCAGCAAGAGGAGCCGCAAAGCCGTCAGCATGTTTCCGCCCCGCGATGGCTTGGCGAGCCGTCCAGGGTGTACTCGCCCGGAGTTGGCTGAGATGGGTGCCAGCCTTGCCACGACCCTAATGAGGATTAAGCGTTTCAGAAAATGAATGAATGAATGCTGTCTGAGATGTTGAGAATGGTTTTATAAATAAGAATAAGAATAATAATAATAATAATAATAATAATAATAAAAATGATGATGATGATGATGATGAGGAGGAGGAGGAGGAGGATAATATTCTTTCTAACAGGTGGTTTGGATAAGAAAGCACAACCCTGATCAAACCCTGGATCCAGCCATTTTTTAAAGTATTTTTTAACACACTGATTTGAGATTATTGTTGATTATTTCTTTGGTACAGGGACTTAGTGGACTTGGCAAAGGTTTGCACTCTCCAGGCTGCATTTTCCAGCCCTCACTTCCATTATATCAGCATTTATTCTTCCGCAAGTTTCTTTTCTGTCTTAAATTGAATGACCTTTTCTCACTGCTGCAAATTTACAGCTTGAGATCTGATCATTACGAAGCTCTGACACTGGAGACTCCTTCCATAAATCTTACATAAACAGCTGTTTGCATTTGGGTTTTTTATTTAATGTACGTAGTTTCTGATGTACAAGTTCCTGAGAACAAATTGCTACTATAGAAACAGTCACATATTAAAATATGCTCCTGAAAATGAACCTGAATGAATTTAAATAATTATTCATTATCTTCTGACCAATCAGAATTGAGAGTTTTCTGACATTTCTCATTGAGAGAAAAAAAGAAAACAATGCAAACTTTTAATTCTGTTACTTTTGTGAATCACTTTTAAACAGTTCAAATATTATAATTGTTTGGTGAGCTGTTCAGGGTGCACCATGCCTTCACTCAGAGTTGGCTGAGATAGGCTCCAGCCTTCCTGTGACCCTTACTTAGATGACACAATTTGAAAAATGAATGAATGGACCTTTCTGTGTAAAATACACAAATATGTGAAATATATGAACTACAAAAGAAGCATAAAATGAAAAATTAGAGCTTTTATATGAATCACAAATATATTAAAATAAATGCATGTTGTGTGAATGTAGAGTTTGGAACTGTGCAGTGGTTGGAAGCAGAGATGTGAAGATGGATTTTTTTTTCCTTTTTTTTTTGGCCGTGTATTGTTCTGCCAGGTGGCTGACAGGAAGTGATGTAGCACCGGTGAGGCTTTCGGGGTTTGAGGTCAGGTGCACTGGGCCTTAAACTCTCCGGCCGTAAGATGGCTGAATGAATCATGATCCTGATCCTATCCTGACCCGAGGCCTCCGAGTCCTCCGAGCCTCTGCAGTCAACTCATGGGTGACAAATCTGGTGTTTATTTACTGAAAAAAATGGGAAGCGGTAAAAAAGAGCAAAGGCAGGAGAGGGAAAAAGTCGGCAAAATCAATACGGGGGTGGTTTCCAATTGGAGTTTTTCCACGAGCTTCTGGGCTCAGAGCGTTTCCTCAGGGCGCAATTTTTATCGCAGTGGAATTATGGGACGTGTTTTAAATCAGAAATCAAGAATTATAATGAAATGAATCATTTAAATCTTTAATATTATTAAATACATTCAATAAAAATGCAGCTATGAATGTGAATAATTATGTTTTAATTTGTTTTGATTTTACTCTAATTTTATTCTAATAAATATTATATTCTAATTTTATAAGATTATTCATAATCCATTTACCGTATTACAATATTTTTTTTTATTATTATTAATAAGTACTGTATTATTTGTGTCAATATTAACATATGCTGACAAAGTTTTTATTTAAATATATATAAATATGTATGAGCTTATAACAAAGAATGTAAATACATAATAGTATAATTTTATCGGAACTTCCTACAAACTGAGTGAATATTCAAATATGTAAATAAATAATTAATACATTTAAATAGTCCTTTTTACGTAGTGCTGTACATGCTTAAAGAGAGACATGGTGAGCGAGGATGTTTCAGCCGCATGGAGGTATATATATATATATATGGTTTTTTTGTTTGTTTGTTTTTTTTACATTTCTTGATTGACAGCAGTGAAAGAAGAAATCCATAAAGGACGTCTGACCGCCACAACCTTTCGCCAACGTTCGGCAAATCGACAAATCATCAGCACGTAAGGCCTCGCCTCAAGCCGACAGAGATGAAAACACTGTCGTAAAAACACAGCCATCAAGGTTCCTGTCATATCTTATATCATCCTGTTGTCACGGGAACCAAAAAAAAATGGCAGCAACAACAACAAGAAAAAAAAAAAAATAGGCTTGGTCTAGGATGAAAGTGCATGAAAATGGGAAGTAATTCTAAACCATTTTCTGGCCAGAAGTTTTATACACACACACACACACACACACACACACACACACACACACACCTAACCTCAGGAAGACAAATGGGCGAGAGCCAATGAAAGACTGGCTGGCCCACAAATCACCCTGCGCCGCTCGGTCCAGTCCTCATCCATCGCCGGCGCCCTCCATTAGTCATGAGCACGCGGGGAGAAGCGAGCAGCCGCCCGCTGCTGTAATTAGACAAGGACAAATCGCCAGCCGCCGACACCGATGGCTCTGGACGCTAAATAAGGGCTCGGTTACAATCCGGACTGCAGGGCGCAAGAGACGAAGGGACAAGGGTTCCTCCAGACCTTGTTTTGTTTCCTTGCTCTCAGAAACGTTACCCAGTAGTCAGTGCTGAGAGGTTAGAGATACTAAAGTGATTAGTGATGATGATGATGATGATGATGATGATGATGATGATGATGATGATGATGATGAAAGTGTCTGGAGTGTGTTTTTGAACTTACAGTTGGTTCTAGATGTCTGGTTCTCACAGTTTGGACTTCAACCTTCATCAGTCGGCCACAATCGGTTCATCATGATGATGGTATAATGAGTTTCAGTCAAAAATGACGCGGTTTATTGAGATTTTGTCACTTTTCTACACACTGTGGCTTCACGTTCTAGATCTCGGTTCTCTGTTGTTGCTCTTGTGAGGAGCAGGTTGAGGGAAACGGTTTGTTTTATATTCGTGTTATGATTCGTAGCAGTGTGTTACAGGAGGATGTTTATGGGTGCCTTGTGTCATTTCTACACATTTTTGCTACTCTGGTTCTAGATTGCACAGGTTCTGGTTTTCAGTGTTTGGTGGTCAGGAGGTTCATCATCATCATCATCATCATCATCTACTTCTTCGGCTTCTTCCGGGGTCGGGTTGCAGGGGAATCAACCTAAGCAATGAGGTCCAAACGTCCCTCTCCCCAGCCACTTGCTCCAGCTCCTTCTGGGGGACACTGAGGCGTTTCCAGACAAGCCGAGAGACATAGTACCTCCTGCGTGTTCTAACTCGACCCCGGAGTCCCTTCCAGGTCAGACATGCCACACCAGGGAGGTGTTAGGGAGGCATTCTGACAAGATGCCCGAGCCACCTCAACTGGCCCTGCTCAATGCGGAGGAGCAGCGGTTCTACTCCAAGCTCTTCCTGGATGGTAGAGCTTCTCACCTTGCCTCTAACTAAGAGCCCCGCCACCTGGCGAAGGAAGCTCATTTCAGCCGCTTGTATACGCGAGCTTGTTCTTTCGGTCAGTACCCAGAGCTCATGACCATAGGTGAGGGTTGGGACTGGTAAATTGAGAGTTTCACTTTGTGGCTCAGCTCCCTCTTCACCACGCCTGACTGGTACAGGTTCCATTTTACAGCAGAGGCTGCAGCGATCCATCTGGGGCTCAGGAGATTGATTTTTTTTTTAACTAATTTAAGCGCTCTATATTTCTGGATATAAAAATTCTTGACTTTCACTATTAGACACTAATTTCTGACTAACGAAGCCACAAGTGTAGCATCGGTATCATTTTTCATTAAGGTTCTAAGTCTTGGATTCTCTCAACCTACACAATTTGTTGAGGCGGGGTGATCAGGCTGAGGATGTTCCAGGCTTCAAAGAATTTAAAGTAAGTAATTTAATGGTATTCTGGGCTACCTTTAGTTATTTTGCTTAGGTTCTGGATCCTGGTTCTCAGACTCTGTATCACTGTCTTGAATGATGTGGTCCTAAAGCAAATATTTAAGACCATCTTAAAAATGTTTAGTGTATATAAACAATACCGTTGGAAAGACACAACTATAAGGTGGATGTTTGGGTTCTAGAGTTATGGCTCGCTGTTCTAAGAGAAGCTGTTCTCAGAAATATCTGTTATGGAATGGATCAGTGGATCTTCATGATGTTGATGCTGATTAAGGATCCAGCAGAGCTTCTAGTTTCCTGGTGATCCATCACACTTCTGCTCAATTTGGTTTAAGTTCTACAGTAGTACCTCATCTAACGACTGGCCCTTATAACTAATTTTCCAAGATACGACCTTCGATCCACCAAAAATCTGCTCCATTTAACGAGCAAAAATTCACTTTACGAGCTCTGCTGGGGAAATGGCTTTTCTGGGCCAATTAAAATCGCATTCTTCCGTGTGAATTCCTCCACACTCCGAGAGCACCTTGTGCAGTGCTTCTCAATTATTTTCTGTGACGCCCCCTATCGGAAGAAAAAACATATCATCCCCACCCCACAGCACCCCGCTCGTGACTATAAATAGTGTTTACTGCATTTCATATTGTTTGCTCATTGCATTTTCCCTACACCATAGCGCAACAATGAGAGCACCACTGCCAACTATTGTAGTGGATACGCAATTACACTTAATTCTAGTACAGTATGGCAAAAAAACATGTTCCCCAGGGTCATATGCACCCACTGGCATCACACCACATTGAGAAGCACAGGCCTTGTGGGAGCTCACCACAAGCCTTTCCTTGCTTGCATTCGTAGAGTGCACATGCACAAAATTCTCCTCCTCCACTGTTACGAGACACCTCCTGCCTGCCCACACGACATATTCGCCACAGTCGATGATCGGAAGGGTTCGTTGACTTATTGTTTATTCTTCTTTTATTATTATTTATTATTAATTATTATTAATGTTAATGTACATGTATTATTATTATTATTATTATTATTATTAAATGTTTATTGTTTTTACACGTTTAATATATTCAATGAAATATACATGTTTGTGTCAGGTTATATGAGTTTGTGAAGGGGTTGGAACGGATTAATTGGTTTTCTGTTATTTCTTATTGGAATAATCGGTTCAACTCACAAACTTTTCGGCTTACGAGCTCACTCTCGAAATTCGTTAGCTGAAGTATCATGGTAGTTCTTGATTGTCAACTGCTGCCCAAGAAGAGTGAGCTGAAGGGAAACGCCCTGATTTAATAGAGACAGGGTTCTGGCACGTGCCTGTTATGACATACAGCAATGAAACCAACCAAAGAATTCATCCTGGTAGACCTTATTCAGCTTAAAATGTTGTAGGTTCTCCATAGACCCTTTAAGGGCATCTCCAGAAATCACACTTATTAAGGGTTAACAGTGCACACATCTCGACTAGGAAGCTCACCAAGCTTCACAGTCCCACTGGTTCAGTATGTTTTATAAAAGCTTTTCAGACAATTTTGGTTCCTTCGTTAGGAGCCTGCATAGAAGGTTTAAAGGTTCCTCCTCCATAAATATAAAACACTTAAGTCTTTTAAAGCTTGTTATTTCTTTTCCCAACTTCACAGGAACCAGCAAAAATATTGTAGAACCCTTGGTCTTCAGTAGTACATGAAAATGTTCTAGAACCTTTGGTTGGTTCTATGTACTGTATTGTATATAAGAGCCGAGGGATGAAAGGTTTTTTCTAGAGTTCGTTAGATTGTCAATTAAGAGTCATGGGGAGAACATCCAGGTTTACAGGTTGAATTATCATTTTTCAACGGTTGAGGTTAAAGTTCTTGCTTATGGTTAGATTCAGAACTCTGCATGATGCAAAAAACCCTGTTTTATGGTTCTGCATGGAACTTTCGGCAGTTCCACAAGAGAGACAGGGACAACTCAGAGAACATGGAATGGTTCTAGATTTTTATCCAGTAAGAGGGCTACGTTGGGATAAAACTAAATTCTCGAGAGTTCTTCAGGGTTCTTTGATTTGTTGCTGTAAGAGAAATGTGCATTGAAGTGAGTTCTATATGGGACACGGCTATTTTAGAAACCTGTGGTACGGTTCTATGCTCTTTATCCCGAAGAGTGTAAGAGCATAGAACCGTACCACAGGTTTCTAAAATAGCCGATTCATTATGAAGATTGAACATAATCACAACAGAGAGAGAGCTGAGTAAAGCACTGCACACTGACCCCAATGTGACCCCACCATGACCATGATGTGACCTCTGGGTCTTCCGCAGCTGTGAAAAAGGAACTTGCTCAGATTGAAATATGGCTTTGGGCAGAAACGTTGGAGTTCTCAGGAAGGAGAAAATTCCAGGAATTCATACATTAGACCCCAAGGTTCAGTATCAGAATCACAAACATGTTCCTTTTCTTATAAATTATATAATAATATTGACCGTCTCATACTGTAAACACTCGACTCAAAAAAAAAATTGTAACAAAAATATTAAAGAAACCAAATTGAATTCTGTGTGGATAAAAATGAAGGTTCCTGAGACCGCAGGCTCTATGAACAATATCAAATTTAAAAATATATATTTTTAAATAATTAACTTTTCTTTATTTGTATTTAGTCATAAAAAAATGTCATAAAAAGGATTTTATTTAAAATGTGATATTTTCATAAGCAATAACAATTGAATGAAAAATATTTTTAATTAAATAATGAAATTTCATGCAAACATTTTTTAAAGTTTCAATTAAATTTTCATTCAGTTATTAAATATATCTAAGGTTTTTTATTGATGTATAAATTTACTGTAAAGTAAATTTTCAGGAAATAAAAATAATAATAATATTATAAATGATTAATAAATGATTGTTTTCTGTACATAATCAATAAGCATAATGATCCTTTTCCTATATCTACATTTAATGTCTGTCTTCTTTTCTGCTTTTTCCCTTTTACTCAGGAGTCGCCACAGCGAATCATCGGATTTGCACGTTTTGATTTGGCAGAGGTTTTTACGTCGGATGCCCTTCCTGACACAACCCTTTTTAGTAAGGGACAGAAACACGCTGACAACTTTGCAGCTACTCTTTACGAAAGTCAGCAATGGTTCTTTTACATGCCTCACACCATAGACAGTGAGAGACATGGCCCGCCTTTGATAACCCAGTTAGCTGCACTGGGGGGACAGTGACAACCTTGTGGAGAGTGGGACTCAAACCCCCAACCTTTGGATCAGCGATAGCGATCCAGCGCCCTATACCACTAGACCACCACTGCCCCTCCTATATTTACATTTAATCATCCATTTAAATTCATTCATTCATTTTCTTCTTCTTCTTGTCCTTTCGGCTGTTCCCTTCAGGGGTCGCCACAGCAAATGATCTGCCTCCATCTCTCCCTGTCCTCTGCATCTTCTACTCTTACTCCAACGACCTTCATGTCCGCCTTCACCGCATCCATAAATCTTCTCTTTGGTCTTCCTCTGGGCCTTTTGCCTGGTAGTTCCAACCTCAGCATCCTACGACCAATATACTCACTATCCCTCCTCTGTACATGTCCAAACCATCTCAATCTAGCCTCTCTGACTTTGTCTCCAAAACATCTAACATGTGCTGTCCCTCTGATGTACTCATTTCTGATCCTATCCATCCTTGTTACTCCCAAAGAGAACCTCAACATTTTCATCTCTGCTACCTCCAACTCTGACTCCTGTCTTTTCCCCAGGGCCACTGTCTCTAAACCATACAACATTGCTGGCCTCACCACCGTCTTGTACACTTTTCCCTTCATTCTTGCCGATACTCTCCTATCACACATCACACCGGACACTTTTCTCCATCCATTCCAACCTGCCTGCACGCGCTTCTTCACCTCTTTTCCCCACTCTCCATTGCTCTGGATTGTTGAGCCTAAGTACTTAAAATCCTCCACCTTCTTTATCTCTGCCCCTGCAACCTCAAAGTTCCTCTTGGGTCCTTGCCGCTCACACACATGTATTCTGTCTTACTAGGACTAACCTTCAATCCCCTCCTTTCCAGGGCATACCTCCACCTCTCTAGATTTTCCTCCACTTGGTCTCTGCTCTCACTACAGATCACGATGTCATCTGCAAACATCATAGTCCATGGAGATTCTTGTCTAACCTCGTCTGTTAGCCTGTCCATCACCATAGCAAACAAGAAGGGGCTGAGAGCTGACCCTTGATGCAGTCCCACCTCCACCTTGAACTCTTCTGTCACACCAACAGCACACCTCACCACTGTTTTACATCTCTCATACATGTCCTGCACCACTCTAACATACTTCTCTGTCACTCCAGACTTCCTCATACAATACCACAGTTCTTCTCTCGGCACCCTGTCATAGGCTTTCTCCAGATCCACAAAGGCACAATGCAGCTCCCTCTGACCTTCTCTGTACTTCTCTATTAACATCCTCAAAGCAAACACTGCATCTGTGGTGCTCTTTCTGGGCATGAAACCAAACTGTTGTTCACAAATGCTGACCTCTGCCCTTAGTCTTGCTTCCACTATTCTTTCCCATAGCTTCATTGTATGGCTCATCAACTTTATCCCTCTGTAGTTGCCACAACTCTGTACATCTCCCTTGTTCTTAAAAATGGGCACAAGCACACTTCTCCTCCATTCCTCTGGCATCTGCTCACTTTCTAAGACCTTGTTGAATATTCTTGTCAGAAAATCTACTGCTACCTCCCTAGACACTTCCATACCTCAACTGGTATGTCATCAGGGCCAACTGCCTTTCCACTCTTCATCCTCTTCAATGCCCTCCTCACTTCTCCCTTACTAATCTTTGCTACTTCCTGCTCCTCAACGGTCACCCCTTCTACTCTTTTTCTCTCTCATTTTCTTCATTCATCAGCTCTTCAAAGTACTCTTTCCATCTTCCCAGCACACTTCTGTCATCAGTCAATACATTTCCCTCTCTGTCCTTTATCACTCTAACATGCTGCATGTCTTTCCCATCTCTATTTCTCTGCTGTGCTAACCTGTATAGATCATTTTCTCCCTCCTTACTGTTCAACCTATCATACAAGTCATCATACGCCCTCTGTTTGGCCTTTGACACTGCTACCTTCGCCTTACGCTATGTCTCCCTGTACTCCTGTTTACTCTCTTCGGTCCTGTCAATGTCCCACTTCTTCTTGGCTAACCTCTTCTTTTGTACACACTCCTGCACTTCCTCATTCCACCACCAAGTTTCCTTATCTACTTTCCTTCCAGAGGACACACCAAGTACTCTCCTACCGGTCTCCCTGATCACATTGGCTGTGGTTGTCCAGTCCTCTGGAAGCACTTCCTGACTACCCAAAGCCTGTTTCAACTCCTCCTTGAAGACAACACGACACTCTTCCTTTTTCAGCTTCCACCACTTTGTCTTCTGCTCTGCCTTTGCCTTTTTCACTTTTCTCACCATCAGTGTCATCCTGCACACCACCATCCTATGCTGTTTGGCAACACTCTCACCAACTACTACTTTGCAGTCACTGACTTCCTTCAAATTACATCGCCTGCACAAGATGTAGTCTACCTGTGTGCTCTTACCTCCGCTTTCATAAGTCACCCTATGCTTCTGTTTCTTCTTGAAGAAAGTATTCACCACAGCCATTTCCATCCTTTTTGCAAAATCGATTAACATCTGTCCTTCTGTGTTCCTGTCCTGGATACCAAACCTGCCCATCACTTCCTCGTCCCCTCTGTTGCCTGCACCAACATGTCCATTGAAGTCTGCTCCAATGACCACTCTTTCACCTCTGGGGGTATTCTGCATCACTTCATCTAAATCACTCCAGAATCTCTCCTTCTCTTCTAGCTTACATCCTGCCTGTGGGGCATAAGCACTAACAACATTGACCATCATGCCTTCAATTTCTAACTTGAGACTCATCACTCTGTCTGACACTCTTTTCACGTCTAGAACATTCCTGACAAACCCCTCCTTCAAGATGACTCCTACTCCATTTCTCTTCCCATCCACACCATGATAAAACAGTTTAAACCCTGCTCCTAAGCTTCTAGCCTTTCTACCTTTCCACCTTGTCTCCTGAACACACAGTATGTCCACCTTCCTCCTCTGCATCATGTCAGCCAGCTCCCTATCTTTTCCTTGCATAGTTCCAACATTCAAAGTCCCTACTCTCAGTCCTAGGCTCACACATTTCCTCTTCTCTCTCTGCCTACGGACACGCCTCCCGCCTCTCCTTCTTCGACGCCTTCGACCAACAGTAGTCCAATTTCCATCAGCACCCTGTTGGTTGACAGCACTGATGGCGGTCGTTGTTAACCCGGGCCTCGACCGATCCGGTATGAATTTTGTTTTGATCATTTGCATTTTTTAAATGTGGCAGAAGTTTTACGCCGGATGCCCTTCCTGTCGCAACCCTCTGCATTTATCCGGGCTTGGGACCGGCATAAGGGGGAGAGACACTGGTTCGTGCCCCCCCCGCCTCATGGCTGCATTTCATTCATTCATTTTCTGAACCGCTTAATACTAATTAGGGTCACAGGGAGGCTGGCAATAATAGCAAAAGCTCAGTTAATAATGTAAGGTGCAGAAGAACAGCATAAAGAAGCACCTGACCATGTAGAAAACATCCACAGGGAAAGTGTGACCTTCAACAGTCAAGATCCCACAGGTGTCCTTGTTCGAGTCTCCCGATTCATTCAGGTTGAAAAAGTCCTGAAATTTCTGTAAGAACAAACAAACGTCACACTCATTCCTTAATTGTAAAAGCGAATTAATTCAAACTAAGGTTGCAGTGAGGCTGGCTCCTCGTTTTTCTTTAATCGCTGAACTTTTTTTAATGTAGGAGTACCTCAAGGGTATGTACTATCACCAATTTAGTTTTTCCTTTTAAGTATAATATAAAGGAGTAAGCTTTATAATAAATAGTGAATGTAGGAATTAGGAAAATTAGGAAACATGTGGGACAAGACTGTTGATCAATAAAACAATTTTAATTCTAACACACTGTAAATGTTTAATATAGAAAATTATTTGTCATGAATATAAATAAAGATTTGCTACAATTATTTTTGAACTTGCTTTCAAAGACACATACAAGTTATCAGAAAACATTATAATGTATTTTGCTCTTGTATTTTGCTTTTTTTTTAGCACAAATATGTATGTACTATATTTAGGAATTACGTATTTTACACTTTACATGTTAAACTTTCGATTAAATTTAGTGTTTAGGATTTCTTAGCATGATAGAAAGTGAAGTAACTTAACATAAGTAGCATGTTAAAGAACCATGGAGGGCTAAGATAAGATGTTAATAATTTCAAAGTAAAATGAACTATCGTAAGTGAATAAATTAACGTATGGAAAAGAAATATGAAATAAACGTTATAATAATCTGGTTTAAGTAACGTAATCGGAACGGGTAACCAAAATACACATAAAAATATACCAAGAAAATTTATTCATTCATTCATTTGCTGAACCTTAATTAGGGTTGTGGAGAGACTGATGCCCACTTCAGCTGAATCTGGCAGCGTACACCCTGGACAGCTCTCCAGCCCATCGCAGGGCAGAAACACGCTGACGGCTATGCAGCTCCTCTTGTTGAAAGTCTGCAATGGTTGTTTTACATGACCCTCCACCACAGACAGAGAGACACGGCCGGCCTGTGATAACCCAGTTAGTGCACTGTGGGTCCATTTATATTTGAAATAAATTGATTACATATGATGGGTTTTTCTTTCAAGTACAAATAAATTTTTGTTTTTAATTTAGAATTTTAAATCCTGGCCTCAGCAGTGCTGCAGTTGTAGTTATTGTTGTTTCTTTTTCTCTGCATCTTGTGTTTTTCCCCCTCAGGTTTAACAATAAAGTAATAAATAATTATCAGTTAATAAGTTAACGCAGCAGGCTGCAGCAATAAAAGGCTCGTTGAAACCTGGGGGAGGAGCAGGAGGAGAAGGGAATCAGCAGGAAACGCCGGGAACGTTGAGTCAAATCACACACCGAGACAAAACCGAACGGCTCTGCTGTGAAAAGTGCCGAGCGCGAATCCGCAGAGACGCGCAGAGTGTGTACGGATTGTTCTGGGGTTATGAAAGTGAAGTTAGTGCCCCGAGGCTCAGGGGCACCGAGGCGACCGAGGGGACCCGGAAAAACCGTCGACCGCCAGCGAGTGCAGCAAGACCACGTCATGCTGTGGCAAGCAGTATCGATTCCCCGCTAATTCCATAATTATTTTCCAATTGGATTTCAGAATTCGTAATCGTCATCAGGGCACGTTAACAGAAAGTCAAAACCCAGCAATATTTCTCTCTTTCTCTCGTTCTCTCGCGCTCTCTCTCTCTCTCTCTCTCTCTCTCTCTCTCTCGCTCTCACACACTCTCACTCTTTCTCTCTCTCTCTTTCTCTCTCTCTCTCTGTCTCTTTCACACGCTCTCTCTCTCTCTCTCTCTCACTCTTTCTCTCTCTCGCTCTCTTACACACTCTCTCTCTCTCTCTCTCTCCCCTACTCTCTCTTGCGCTCTCTCTCAGGCTCTCATTTTTCTGCCATGGTCAACATTTCTGAAAAATAAATAAATAAATAAGAGCAATGAAATGAAGCTGGATATTCAGTTTCGTTCCTGAGCACAGCTGCTCGGGCTGACCTTTAGTTTTTTATCTTTTTTTTTTTTACATTTTTTTAACATGCAGAACTCCTTCGAAAGCATATCATGCCTAATCGCAAATGCAAGAAAATAAATAAATAAATAAATAAATAAAAAATCTCATGCTGACTGTGAATCACTAATGCACATCTTATCATCACACATCATCACACTTTTTCTGCATGATCTGTCTCTTCCTCCACCGCATTCTGATTTATTATTTTTTTTTTTTGCTAACTGTGAACTCGAGAGGATTCAGCCGAGAAACGCATGATGTGACTGCTGTGATAAACTTCGGAGCAAATACAAGACTGTCGGGAAATCGGAGGTGTGACCCGGCGTTGCACCAGAGCGAGTGAAGTTTAGTCAGCGAGTGTCTGCTTTTTTTCCACAGAACTCCAAGAACATCAGGCCGCTTCCTGTAACACAGGAAGTTCCTCTGGTTCTACACAACAAAAGCACATGCAAAGATCTCTGAGTAAATCGAGTCACACGCTGCTGGCATTTCCAAGAAAAACTACGGTGATAGGATATGATGTGTGTGTGTGTGTGTGTGTGTGTGTGTGTGTTAGATGATGAGTTAACAGAAAAAAAAAACAATGCATACTTTATTTAATTATTTATTCATCCGATATCTAAAAATCTGACAAACAAATATGACTCTTTTATTATTTTAATTTATTCATCATTTTAAAACCTTAAAATCTCAGCCAACATTAACCCAGAACAGCCCAGCAGTTCACCACAAGGCCAACACTCACACTCGCGCCTCAGGGTAATTTAACACCCTCGCCGAGCCCGGAACCCGAACCAAGGACCTTTTTTGCTGTGACACTTCATCATCCCCATAATTTTATCTCTAGCTGACACCGGAGATTTCTTCCAAAATAAACGTCTTCCCGGCACAAAACGACAACATGTCAATGTTTTTCATTGGTAAATAAAACCAAAGTCCCTGCGAATGATCTGTTGCTATAGTAACAAAAATATTGTGTTGAAATTGTTAATATAAAACTGAATCACCTTGTAGGCGGAACCGCTTTCTGCACTGCTGTTATAGAAATTGAGATCCTAGGATTGGATCCTAACTAGGGTCGCAGGAGGCTGGCACCCATCTTAGCCGAATCTGAGTTTGGACAGAGTACACCCTAGACAGCTCGCCAGGCCATCGCGGGGCTGAAATACACTGACTGCTATACAGTTCGTCTTGTCAAAAGTCAGAAATGGTTCTTTTACATGAACCTCACACCATAGACCATGGGAGACACGACCGGCTATGGCTCTTGAACCTCCAACCTTAGGATCAGTAATCGGCATCTTACCAGCGGGTCGCCATTGCCCTGAGAGTTAATGTTTATTCAATAATAATAATAATAATAATAATAATAATAATAATACATTTTTTTTTTATTTGAAGTCTTCATGAGTGGAGGAGTTTAAGTAGCTCAAGGTGTTGTTCATGAGTGACAGAAGAATCGATAAGGAGATCGACAGGCGGATCGCTGCAGCCTCTGCTGTAAAGCGGAGCCTGTACCCGTCCATCGTGGTGAAGAAGGAGCTGAGCCGCAAGCCAAAGCTCTCGATTTACCAGTCGAGCTCCGTTCCAACCCTCACCTATAATCACAAGCTCTGGGTAGTGACCAAAAGAATAAGGTCAAGGATACAAGCGGCTGAAATGAGCTTCCTTCACCGGGTGGCGGGGCGTCCCTTTAGAGATCAGGTGAGAAGCTCAGGCATCTGGGAGGAGCTCGGAGTAGAACCGCTAATGCGGAGGAGCAGGAGGAGCAGAGTGGCTTCTGGTTAGAATGCCTGCCGAACACCTTCCTGGAGTGGTGTTTCAGGCATGTCCGACCCGGAAGAGACTCCAAGGTCAACCTAGAATATGCTGGAGGGACTATTTTTAAGGGATGCTGGTCTGGGAATGCCTCAGTGTCCCACCAGAAGAGCTGTCGGAAGTGGCTGAGAAGAGGGACGTCTGGACCGACCCCAGGTCAAGCAGAAGAAGATGACTGACTGACTAAAATCCTCATAAAGATTTAATAGTGTATTTATTTAAAGTGGTGTGTGTGTGTGTATGTGTGTGTGTGTGTGTGTGTGTGTGTGTGTGTGTGTGTGTGTGAGTGTAATTACACTGAGTGCAGCCCTCCTGCTTTTTCCCAGCACCACATCCCTGACGGTTACCATTTCCTCATTGTCTCTTTTCTGAGAATCACTCGTACATCAGTGATGTTTAAAAAAATTAAAAAAAAAAAAAAAAAAATGACAGGACATACAGATGGACATACAGTATACAGTACAGAGAAAGTGAAAGAGGTTGTGAACATAATACATGCCTGGGATTTACAGAAGATAAAATTATGTTGGGGTTTTTTTTGTTGTTATTGTTGTTGGTTTTTTTGTTTGTTTGTTTTTAAACAGCAGGATTTGCGTCGTCACGTCAAAGGAACTGAGGATTCGAGGCCGAAAAAAAATCCCGATTAAAAATAGTAGATAAAAAACCGAAGAGCACAGGATTAATATGAGCGCCATGAAAGGAAGGAAAGAACACAAAATACAATTAAGGACAAGATAAAAATGTATGAAAGGTCAGCGCACAGGAATCAGACACCAACACAAGTGGCTAATAAAAGAAATGAAGCCTTAAGACGGAGGTTTTAAAAAGAATAGTTACGGTCCATCAGGGCCCGGATTCCGCACACTAGCTTTGATTCTTTACTGTAGATTAAAAAGTAATAAACGTGTTCCCTTGAAACCAAAAGTTATAAAATTCTTTACGCGCTAGTGTTTGCAGTATGTTTTTATTGTTTTTTTTTCGTACTGTTTTTCGGACGATGTAACTTTGATCGCCTGTCTCGTACCTGTCAATCACAAGATGGTTCTGTACATGTGTGAGGTACGTGTTCCTATCATACGACGAACCTCTGTCTCTGAAGAACGATATGCGCGAGTCTTGACCTCCCTCACCACCGTGTTAATGTTTTCTTTCCGTCACCCTGACTGTACTACATGCTCAATAACACGTTTTAAGTACCTACCAGTTGTCCCTCTTTCTCTTTATCCATCTGACTCATTTCCTGTTTTTAAGTATATGCGCATGAAACCGCCATAAAGCATTTTTAACACTTGTGTGGAGGAAAAGCAGTTAAATGAACCTGTTAAATCACAGCGCGGGAGCACTTAGGTAATGAAGGAGTGAGAACCGACCGCTCGGTGATCCAGCAGCGCTGAGGACTGGACTTTTCTCTCCTTGCAGAAGATATTATCATTAAAGTTAGATATCTTGAGATATGTATTCTTCTTTTCCTTTCGGCTGTTCCCTTCAGGGGTCACCACAGCCAATCATCTGCCTCCATCTCATACTATTCTCTGCAGCTTCTTCTCTTACGCCAACTGCCTTCATGTCCTCCTTCACCACATCCATAAATCTTCTCTTTGGTCTTCCTCTAGACCTTCTGCCTGGTAGTTCCAACCTCAGCATCCTACTACCAATATATTCACTATCCCACCTCTGTACATGTCCAAACCATCTCAATCTAGCCTCTCTGACTTTGTCTCCAAAACATCTAACATGTGCTGTCCCTCTGATGTGCTCATTCCTAATCCTATCCATCCTCGTTACTCCCAAAGAGAACCTCAACATTTTCATCTCTGCTACCTCCAGCTCTGCCTCCTGTCTTTTCCCCAGGGCCACTGTCTCTAAACCATACAACATCGCTGGCCTCAACACCGTCTTGTACACTTTTCCTTTCATTCTTGCCGATACATTCCTATCACACATCACACCAGATACGTTTCTCCAACCATTCCAGCCTGCCTGCACGCGCTTCTTCACCTCTTTTCCACACTCTCCATTGCTCTAGATTGTTGAGCCCAAGTACTTAAAATCCTCCACCGTCCTTATCTCTGCTCCCTGTGCTTGACAAGGAGATCCAAACTCAACTTTAACTTGATTCCTTGAGGGATCAGAATTTCAGATGAGCTCAAATGCGCCCACATTTATTAAACATTTACTGAATTAAACAACTTAAAAAACTAAACTAATAACAAAAGAGTGAAGCTTCCTTCCGTCTCTATCTGGGAGGCCAGCGGGGTGGGATGTTGAGAGACAGCCAATGAGACAGCTTCGTAACCCAGGGATTTCACGCCCAGGGGTCTTCGTAAGTAGGGGGCCAACTGTATATATATATATATTTATTTATTTAGCAGAATTCCGCTATTTTTTCAGCTTCAGGGGCCCAACAGCCCCTTTTGACCCCCAGCTGAAATATTTCATTTCCTCTATTTCTGAGCCAGTTTCCTCTATTTTTTTAAACCTCGCTGGGATCCCCCTGATATATATATATATATATATATATATATATATATATATATATATATATATATATATATATATAGAGAGAGAGAGAGAGAGAGAGAATTGTATTAATCAGGGCAGTGGCCTGGTGGTAAAGGTGCTGGATCACTGATCCAATGGTTGTGGGTTCAAGCTCCACTCTCATCGGGTTGTCTCCCCAGGTGCACTAACTGGGTTATCAAAGGCCGGCCATGTCTCTCACTGTCTGTGGTGGAGGTTCATGTAAAAAAAACATTGCTGACTTTCGCCAAGAGTAGCTGCATAGCCATCAGCCTGTTTCCACCCCGCGATGGCCCGGTGAGCCGCCCATGGTGTACTCTCCCCTCACCCGGAGTCGGCTGGGATGGGTGCCAGCCTCCCCGTGACCCTAATTAGGATTAAGTGGTTACAGGAAATGAATGCATTAATCCCAAAAGGGAAATGATTTCTGTTGCATTTAACTCGTCCGACATGAGCAAACACACACATACATAAACAGTGAGAGCACACATTGGTGGCACCCGGAGAGCAGTTCAGGGTTAGGTGCATTGCTTAAGGACATATCAGGTACTAATGTGAAGGAAGGGAAGGTGCAACTCACCCCCCACCATTGTCACCACACATTTATCCTGCTGGTTCAGGAATCAAACCAGCAACCTTTTGGTCACAAAGCTGCATCTCTAACCTTTAGGCTCGGGCTGCCTCCAAATGTACTGGAATGTAAAGGTGATGAGATTACGGAATATTGGATGGTATTTATTAAGTGGCTGTGCAGTTATGTCGAGGCCACGTGGTGCAGGTGATGTTATCAACATTACTGTTTGCAGTATAATATCCGGCTGAACAATCAAATCTGAAGTGGTGAGTTATGCTCATTGTCCACCGAGTCCAAAACAAGCCAAATTTTCCATGTTTGATTCCTTATCAAGTCCAAAGTCCCTGGTTGGACAGTTTGTACAGAGACAACATTCCCTAGAAGTTGAGTCTAAAGCTGGATCCAGAGTCCTTAGGTATACAGAGCCCATGGCCACAGGCAGAAAAGTCCAAGCTTTGTCGAGAGTCTATGGCTGTTGACTTTGTGTAGAGTCCATCATCCCTAGAAGTAGAGTGCAAAACAATTTCGGAACCCATAGGATTGTAAATTTGATGGTCATTTTTTGAGCTGGGTCCAGAATCCCTAATTGAAAAAATTATGCAGCGTTCCCTGGTTGTTGAGTTTGGATAGAGTCCATAGTTCCTAGTAGTATTGTACAAACAGGTCTAGAGCCTCTGGTTGTATAAAGTCCACAGTCAAATTCAGAAAAGCCCAAGCTTGGTCCAGAGTCCTCAGATGTAAAAATTTGTATCGAGTCCAATGTCCCAAGAGAGTCCAGATTCCCTACTTTTGGGATCCAACTCAAATCTTTATTTCAGTCAAACTTGAATAAACAGTCTCTGGCTCAAGGGTTTGAGTCCATAGACTGCATCATTTCCACCTTGCGGTTTTCCCAAATTTAGTCGTTGCCAATCTTCAACCTCTTGTCCTGTCTCCCTGATACCTACCAACTGGGGGGGTTGGGGGGGGGGGGTAGGACATGCTTCCTCTGAGACGTGTGAAGCAAACCTACACACATCTTTAAACTGCTGCTAATACTGCAGCAAGGCGGCAAGATGGCGCAGTGGTCAGCACCTCCAACTAACAGCGAGAAGGTCTTCAGTTCAATTCCCAGCACATTTATTCTGGGTAATCCGGGTTTCCTCTTACAATCCAAAAATATGCACAGAAGGCTAACTGGCTGTTCGAAATTGACCTTAGGTGTGAGTGTGAACGGTTGTATGTGTGTTTGCTCTGCGATACGCTGTTCAGGGTGTCAGGTTAAGTCTGTCGGGCTTTTAACACCCGAGCCTAGTGGCTCATCAAGCCGGTGCTTATCGTCGGTTTCTGTAGTGTGAAGCAACTAGGAGTACAACTCCTCCTGGATGGGATGCTAGTCCATCGCAGGTTACCTTCCCAGTATATTTTATTGGTACCCATTTATACTGCTGGGTGAACAGAGGCACGCTTGTGGTTTAGACCTTGCCTAGGAAACTTAACGCAGTGAGGTCTGACTGTGATTCGAACACACAACCTCCCGATCATGAGCGCAGCACCCTAACCACTACACCACCGGCCCCACACCTGTTCAGGGTGTACCCTGCTATTACACAGAGTCGGCTGGAATGGACACCAGCCTCCCCTAGATCTTAATTATGAGTACCGTAATTTCCAGACTATAAGCCACTACTTTTTTTTTTACACACTTTGAACCCTGCGGCTTAAACAATGATGCGGCTAATCTATAGATTTTTTACGGGCTAACAGCCTCCAGGGGGTGCTCTAGCAGGAAGTGCAAGAGCAAGACAGACACCTGTGGCTTATAAAGAGGTGTGGCCTATACATGTATAGATTCTTTTTTTCTTTTTGAATTTAGTTGGTGCAGCTTATATTCGGGAAAATACGGTACGTGACTTAAAAACCTGAATGAATGAATACTGCATCACAGGGCTGTGGAACTTTCAAAGGAAAATGCTACGCGTTCTCGTGTGTGTGTGTGTGTGTGTGTGTGTGTGTGTGTGTGTGTGTGTGTGTGTATATATATATATATATATATATATATATATATATATATATATATATATATGCATGGGGTCAGAGGAGCAAGGTTTAAATCCCAGTGAAGATGTTTTTGGCCTTGATCACTGTGCAGATCGATCGGCGGCTGATTTTGCTCTCAGATACGTCTTATTTTATTAGTGGCTTTGGCCTTCCACAGCCCCATTTACGCGTGATCAATACGACACGCAGGACGCACCGTATTTTTCTCACTTTTAGTGCCTTAACGCTATTTAACCGTGTCACCTGATAAACGAGGACTCCTCCCGAAACACTGATTTCCTATCGATTTCTCCCTCAGGCCCTCCTTCTCTCACCCTGCGCTCCATCGTTGTTTTTATCTCCACTTATCCATCCACAGAGACATGGCTGCGCGTTCTCTTCACGCCTGCCACCATATTGGGTTTTTTTAAGGCATTCCCGAGAAGTAGGGGAAAGTGCTTCATTTGCCTGAAGAAGAAGAAGAAGAAAAAGAAGAAGAACTCAGCTGACAAAGTGACATCATGGTTCAAAAACAGGAAGTGGATTTTTTTTTCTGCTTGATATATTTAGATCTCATGCGAATCCGGTCATCTGCCTGCTATGATTCAGACACATTACTGCAACATCCCAAATCAGCCAAAATGCGTCTGAACCACACAAACAACAGACGTGAAATATAAAATTTGCACATGTTTAACATTTAAATTTGATTTCCATGTTGTAAGCAAGCAGCATGAAGGCAAAGTGTTTACTATTTGTGTCACAGCAAGACTGGGGTTTCAGTTCCAGCCTCAAAAAAGGCTGTGTTGGGTTTGCAGGTTCTCGCTGAGGTTGCGTGGGTTTCCTCTGGATGCTCTGGTTTACTCTGTCAATCCAAAGACATCTGCATAATGATAATTAAATATTCGGAATTTCCCCGGGTGTCAGTGTGAGTGTGAATGAATTTAACAGCTGTTCAGCGCGTACACTGCCTTCACACAGAATGGGCTGACATAGGCTCCGGCCCCCCTGTGACCCTAATAGAAAAACAAATGAACAAATGAATGCGATCACCAAACACACTTTCTCACGTAGAGACACAGACGCATTCATTCATGTTCTGAACCGATTAAACTTAATTAGGATCAGTGGGATGTTCTTGCCCATCTCAGCCAACTCTGGCTAAGGCAGAGTACACCCTGGACAGCTCGCCAGGCCATCATACACAGGCTCTGATGTTTTCCGTCTCAATCTACATAAATAAAGAAATTATTTTACAAATTTCATGCTAAATTTATACAGTGGTACCTTGAGTTACGAGTGTCTTTTATAACCAATTTTCCATGATACGAGCTTCGATCTACTAAACATTTGCCCCATCCAACCAGCAAATTTTTCATTTTAGAGCTCTGCTGGGGAAATGGCTTTTCCGGGCCAATTAGTCTCGTATTCTTCCGTGCGCTGAGAACGCCTTGTGCAGTGTTTCTCAATTATTTTCTGTGACGCCCCCTATAGAAAGAAAAAAAAACACAACACCCCCCTAACCCCAACCCCCACCCCCACCCTGCTGGTGTCCCGTGCGTGACTATAAATAGTGATAACTGCACTTCATATCGCTTGGTTGGTGCTTTTTCCCTACATCATTGCACGACAGTGAGAGCGCCACTGCCACCTACTGTAGAGGATGCACAACTACACTTAATTCTAGTACAGTATGGCAAAAAGCATGTTCCCCAGGGTCATACGCACCCCCCCCCCCCCCCAGCATCACACCGCGCCCCCCAATATTTGAGAAGCACTGGCCTTGTGGGAGCGTACCACAAGCCTTTCTGTGCTGGCATTCATAGCGTGCACATGCACAAAATTCTCCTCCTCCCCTCTGTTACACACCCACCTCATGCCTGCCCATGTGACATCTTCGAGCCCACGTAACATCTTCGCCACAGTCGATGATCGGAAGGGTTGGTTAACTTATTGTTTATTCTTGTTTTATTATTATTTATTATTATTCATGTTAATATACATGTATTATTATTATTATTATTATTAAATATTTATTGTCTTTCAATGTTTATCTTTAATATATTAGATCAAATGTACGTGTTTGTGTCAGGTTATACGAGTTTGGGAGGGAGTTGGAACGGATTAATTGGTTTTTTATTATTTTCGATGGGAATTTTTGTTTTATTTAACAAACATTTTTGCTTACGAGCTCGCCCTCGGACCGGATTAAATTCATAAGTCAAGGTACCTCTGTATTTATGTGTCGATTACATGGAGGTGCCGTGTTTAGCATGTAAGCCTCACAGCAAGGGGGTTCTGAGTTCGAGTCTCAAGCTTAGTGAGAGTGTTTCTGTGTGGAGTTTGCATTTTTCCAGTGCTCGCGTGGGGTTCTCTCCGGGTACTCCAGTTTCCTTCTACAGTCCAAAGACATCCACATTGATCTCCAAGGCTGTTCCAAATTGCCCCTAGGTGTGAGTTGTGATGTACACAATATGAGATATTCAGGGTTTATTCCCCGTAACACTCATAAAATTAAGTGGTTTGACACACAAATGAATGAATGAATGTGTAGATTATTAATATAAAGAAGGCAGAGAGCATTTGATTGGATGAATACTGCACTGATTTACCAAGGGTCGGCGGTAACATGTTATTTCAGCCTAACTGATGCAGTGAGTACCTTCTACTTTCTTTGACAACCATGTTGGAATGCGTATCTCACACTTGTGGAAAAGACCTC
This sequence comes from Plotosus lineatus, assembly GCA_024760905.1. Classification (NCBI taxonomy): domain Eukaryota; kingdom Metazoa; phylum Chordata; class Actinopteri; order Siluriformes; family Plotosidae; genus Plotosus; species Plotosus lineatus. The sequence continues at coordinate 45,842,443 of CM045738.1, forward strand.
ACTGCATTTCAGGAAAGGCAAATTATTATCCTGAAATCAAACAAATAAAACAATTAAAACGATTCAGAAACAACTAAAATTGGAAAGATGAATCTTAACTAGAAACAAGAAATATGAAGAACTACAATATGGTTGAGGGGCTGTGGTGGCCTGGTGGTAAAGGTGCTGGATCATTGAACCTAAGATTGGAGGTTCGAGCTCCACTCTCACCGGGTTGTCATTGTCCCCCCCTGTGCACTAACTGGGTTATCAAAGGCCGGCCATGTCTTTCACTGTCTGTGGTGGGAGGTTCATGTAAAAGAACCATTGTTGACTTTCGACAAGAGTAGGCTGCATAGCCGTCAGCATGTTTCTGCCCTGCGATGGCCCGGCAAGCTGTCCAGGGTGTACGCTGCCCTCACCTGGAGACGGCTGGGATAGGTGCCAGCCTCTCCACGACCCTAATTAGGATTAAGCGGTTACAGAAAATGAATGGATGACAACATGACTGTGGTTTGACCTTTGAAGGTCACTTAAGGTCAAAGGTAATTGCCTGATTTGAAAGTGCATAGTTAGCTATTAATGTTCTATAGTAAAGACATGTGATCAAATGTGCGAATCAGATGATTCGCTGTGGCGACTCCCGAGTAAAAGGGAAAAAGCCGAAAGGAAGACAGACAGTAAAGACATGTCTATCAGCACTTGTTTTCAAGTCAGAAGCAAAATGAAACCATTTCTAGGACCACACCCCCAACCAATACACAAGTCCGTTTATGGGTGTGGTCAGGAATTTCTTCACAAACAAACCAACATTGGTGAGTGCAATCCTCCGCCAAGGCACAGTGTGCACTGGTTAGCACATCTGCCTCACAGCAACAAGGTCCTGGGTTCTATTCCCAGCTCAGGCGTTTCTGTGTGAAGTTTGCATCATGTTTTCCCTTTTCTTGCCTGGGCTTTTTCTGTGGACTCCGGTTTCCTTGTACAGTCAAAAAAACATGCAAAGTAGTTTAATTATCTGTTCCAATCCTCCCCTAGACGTGAGTATGAACGGTTGTGTGAGTACCCCGCCCCTCACCTGGAGTCGGTTGAGACGGGCACCAGCCTCCCTGTGACCCTGTGAAAATGAATGAATTTGTTATAATTATTACTCGGATTTTAAACATTAAGATGCCGCCAGTGACTCGAAACTTGAAATTCTTTCCTCTCTTCTGCACACAATGTTCACTTTCCTTCACTCTGCAGGGAAAAAAAGAAAAGGCATGAAATAATTTTTGCTTTGCTAAATGAATTCATCCGGTGCTGTCTTATGGTGTTTATTGCACATCAAACAAGTGAAATATGAGGCTGCATGCCAAAATGTCAGAGTTGTCCTTTGATAAATAAAAAACATGGAACATAAATACGAAGTCATTCCCAGAGCAGCAGCTTGTCAGAGCGGCGCACGACGCCGTGTTTAGCATTACACTGTACTCGGGACTGCGGTGTGAACACACTCGGATAGAGAGCTTCAGAGGATTTCCTACACCAAAATAAAGCACAAAATCAACTCCAGCTTCACGCTCCAGGTTCGAGACGCGGTGTTAATCAGTGAAATACATCCAGAATAGATCAAAAATACAAGATGAGGGTTTGTGCTCACATTACTGTGAGAATTTATTCATTCGTTCCTCCATCCATCTGTAAGCTCAACCATTTAATCCTATTAGGTTCAGGGGGAGGTAATTAAATGTTTTTTTTTAATGGACGCAGTTCATAAACCTCTGCAGGTGGGATGTGTCAGGATGATAACGCGCCTCTCGGTGACTTCATAGAGTGTATGCATCATGTGACACGCTGCCAGATGATTGTGACAGAGAGACCAAGACAGACGAGACATTGTGCGTATCTCAGAACCCTTATTTGTCATTCTTCGCTCTTTGATCCTCACTTGAAACAAAAGTTCTTCATGTCTGCCATCTTTGATGGTTCTCCCAACGAGCACCTAAGGTCAAGGAGTGATAAGCAGAGAGGATACACAAGAGCAGCTTTCCTGGAAGCGCTGCCAACAGTGTATAAACTGCCTGGTCTTTACATGATGTAGGTCAGCTTTCCTCAATGCTACGTCACTCACATCATCTCCTTTCTCTTCTCCGTTTTTTGATAAGCCACGTGAGGTTTTTCAGTGAAAACACGCTGAATATTTCCAACACCATCGCGCTTTGTGAACGCTACTCCAGAAAACCAGCGAGTTCTGTTAGCTTCAGATAAGGTGGAGTACCAAACTGCTCAGTGCAGAAAACCCCACAGCACAGCAGAGGAACTGATCCGACCTGCAGCACACACGGTCTCTGTCATGCTGGATGACATCACTGCTACAGCAAAACTATGGGATGCTCTGAATGAATGGAGTGATGAGCCAGATATGGACCTATCAGAAAGTGATGACAAGGATTTTTCACCCGATTCTCCTGCTCACTAACTTCATACATTTAAAAATGTTCCTGGCCATGTGCTTTTGTTTATGTTCGTGTTGATTGGTTCACTGTGCCATGTGCTAAAGTTGACAGGTTCGATTTTACTTCCAGGAAAATGTTTAAAGGAAATGGTTAAGGGAGGAAAAAGTAAAGGTCTTTTTTTTAATTTTATGCTGTTTTCTGTTTATTTTCAGCTTTCATGTAAGTAATATGGTTGAATTCACAAAATGAATAATACAAATACCAGAAAAACTCTTTTACTGTTCTGTTTTTATTCATGTTTTCCACCTCGATGATAATAAGCACTTGCCATTCCACTCCACTGGAAACATTTTAATAAGCCCCCACCACCACCACCACCACCACCACCACCACCACCACCACCACGACCACTACCACCACCACTCCAATTTTTTTAAGCGCTATGGGCACTTATCTCATTGAATATATGGAACGGTGTAATAGTCTGGAAAATCTTGTGAGAAATGGCGGTCACTGAATCCACATAAAAAGAATAAAGGGCTTTGCTTTTGTAGGTCTGGGCCAAAATTAAATTTATTTGAAAAGCTAATCTTTTAGCATGCACACACACATGTGCACACACACACACACACGCACACAGACACACACACAGATGCACACACACGCACACACACACACACACACGCACACACACACACACACACACATGCGCATGCACACACGCACACACACACACACACACACACACACACACACACACACACAGAGAGAGAGAGAGAGAGAGAAACACACCACTCTTCCTTCCTTGAATTATTTATTTAAAATTTAACCAGCCCGTGTCTCCTGTCTGATGCGCTGAGACCCGGATCGATCCTCTCACTCTTTATAAAGTACTTCCAGAAATTTCTTCTCTTCTTCCTAATGTTACTGCAGAGAATTAAAGTTGTTTTCCAGATTATTCCCAGAATTTAACTCCAATTTCTTTCCTTTGATTAGAAGAGTGTAATATAGCATTCATAAAACCTTTTACAATTTCTAGATTTTCAATAGCGAGAGAGAGAGAGAGAGAAAGAGAGAGAGAGAGACAGAGATACAGGGGGTACAACAGTAAGAGTCAGAAAGAGACAGAGAAGGGAGGAGAAACAGATAGTGACTTCCCCCTCTCAACAAAGAAAGTGAGGGTGACGGCAGGGAGACAGGAAGAGACAGGGAGAAAAGCTAAGCGAGAAAGTGTGCAACAGAGCGAGACAGAAAGTGGGGTCGAGAGACAGTGAGAAAGAGGAAGAAGGAGAGACAGAGAGAGAAATAGGGAGACAAAGACGGCGGGTTAGAAGGAGAAAGACAAACAGAGAGAGAGAGAGAGAAAGAGAGGGGAAGTGAGATAGAAAGGGAGGGGATGCAACAGTTTGAGACAGAGAGAGAGAGACAGAGAGAACAAGAAAAGAGAGAGAGAGTGCAACAAAGGCAGAAAGTGAAGAAAAGAAACAGATGGAGAGGAAGAAAGCGAGACAGAGAGAGAAATAGGGAGAGAAAGAGGGAGGGATAGAAAGAGAGCGAGACAGACAGAGAAAGAGAGAGTAGGCAACAGTGAGAGAGGGGGAGAAAGAGAGAGAGAGGGTGAGAGCGAGAGAGAGAGCGAGAGAGAGAGAGAGAGACATTAAATATAAACTGTTATAACAAACTTGCTGTTCATTCATTCTTTCATTTTCTGTAACTGCATAATCCTAATTAGGGTCGTGGGGAGGCCGACTCTGGGTGAGGGCAGAGTACACCCTGGATGTCTCACCAGGCCAACGCAGGTCGGAAACACGCTGACTGCTGTGCAGCTCCTCTTGTTGAAAGCCAGCGATGGTTCTTTTACATAAACCTCACACCACAGACACTGAGAGACACGACCGGCCTTTGATAACCCGGTTAGTGCACTATGGGGACAGTGCCAACCTGGTGAGAGTGGGGCTTGAACCCCCCCAACCTTAGGATCAGTGATCCAGCACCAGACCACCAGGCCACCGCTGGCCCGTCAGTCATTAGTAGATTAATTTAACCCGGACGGGTCCATACACCTCAAACACACACACACACACACACACACACACACACACACGTCTCTCCTGTGAGATTTCCTTTCGGCCTTTTCCTTTTTTTTTTTTTTTTTTTTTTAAGGAGTCGACACAGCGAATGAGTCACACATTTGATTTATAGTAAATTAATTCTGATAATAAAATATAAATAAAAATATTTAGCTATTCAGTGAATTATAGCAGCTCTTGTTCTATTGGTCGGTCGATCGTTTTCAGGTTGTTTTTAGCTTTTTTTCTTTTATTTAATCAATAAGTAAAATGATCCACAGATTAAAACCAGTAAAAATAAATAAATAAATAATAGATAAAGTAACAGTATTCTTTTATTCACAGAGCAGGTTTCTGATTTTTACTCAAACTCTACTGCGATAAAGTCAAGTCAACATGCATGTCCAAAATGCTCGTCGGAATTTATCATATCATATTTATTTATTTATTTTATAAACAAATCAAACAAAGCCTCTTCATAAACAAAATAAGGATTTAAATCCGCGGCTGTGTTCTGTGTGATGTCACCAGTAAAGTTTCCCATTCGGTTCCCAGGTGTATTAATAAAGATGGAATGGAACAGTGGCATCTCGGAAATAAAAATGGAATCGGCCGCCGTGACTTCGTGAAACCATCGGTCTCCTCCCATATGTAGGCGCCATCATATTCATTCACACTCTATCTCAGACTTTTCCACTTTCTACCAATCATTGTCACGCTGTCACATGATCACACGTCTACAAAACAACTCCCGCAGTCACATGGTCTTGTTACTATTATTGTTATTGCAATTTTCTTTTTTCTTTTGGGGATTTCCCTCTGATTTTTTTCCCCTAATTTGTTTGTATCAAATTCTCACTCATGAAGTATTCATTACCTTCCCTTTCACACAACCACCACTGACAACCCCCTCCCCCGTGATATGCGATGCTGGCCGCCCGCCTGTTTTCGAACTGTAGCGCGTACGCATTTGTGGGCCTAACACAGTCGGAGGGAAGGCGCCAGCGGACAGCTGTGGCGTTTACCTGGATTAGAACTTGTGATCTCCGGTTTTATAATGATTATTGTTATTGTAAACAGATACAGAACCAAAACAAGATACAGAGCGGGTGAACAAGAGATACTAAGCCCAGGAGCTGGGATGGTTTCACCAGGAAACCTTCATATCGATCCATATTAAACCGATAATGGAATATCAAACACATCGGAGATTCACTATTCTCATTTCAGCCACTCTGGATTATCAAAATATTCAGCAAATAATTTAAAAATATACAATTCACATCCGTCTCTCGGCTTTTTAACAAGTGGCTAAAGTGAAAGCCATAAAGACGGTTATACAGTCGAGTAACGTCACCTCGCTGCGCTTTTTATTAGACCTTTCAACCCTTTTACAATGGGTTAAGTGATAAAGTGACATTTACTGCCCGCTGCACTCCAGGAGTGTTCACATACCCGCGAGCGCGCGCGCGCACACACACACACACACACACACACACACACACACACACACACACACACACAGTGGGAGAGAGAGATTTTTCCATTACCACTCAGACTCGGACCATCGTCCTGCCCATCTGCTGTGAGGCGGAGAGATTTATGGACCCTGAGCGCCACCTTGTGTCTCATGTCCCGGCAGGATGCAGGACGTCGCCCGAGTGTGTGCGGGTATTAATCATAGGCAGGAGAGTGTAAAATCCAATCGGCTCCCTCCATCCATTTCAGGGGTAACAGCCTGAAGGTTGGCCTTGTAGAGACTGAGAGAGAGAGAGAGACAGAGAGAGAGAGAGAGAGAGAGAGAGAGAGAGAGAGAAATAAATAATAAACGAAAGAGAGAAAGAGAGAGAAGCCCTCTCTGTACACTTCATCAGATGCTGCTTGTTGGTAATAAATGGTGTGTCTCTCCGGTGGAGTTGCACCATCAGAAACTCGCCCTCTCTCTATTCATTTCATTCCTGCACCGGAGGAAGAGGTCAGGGTAGGAGCACCGGGCTGCTTCCCTCGCTCACGCTATAAACCACTTTTTAGGAATTGTTTCTCAATAAGAAATGATCAGTCCATTTGTCTGCGGCCGACGGCGCCGTCTACCCGCCCGGGCGGCTAGTATTTTTTCGTTTGACCTGATCAGGGCAATAAACTAGACTGAGACACTTTCAATTTGTCACCATGCTCACAGAGCCTGGGAGGTTCTGCAACTGATTACATCCCTACACAACACACACACACACACACACACACACACACACACACACACACACAGGTAAAAATTCCTCCCTTTCTGAATATCCTCAGCCCCCAGCAGCAGCAGCAGTAGCAGCAGCGCTCCGCCTGCCCCCTCGCCGCTCAGCATGCAGCTCCTCCAGCCGGGTGATAAATTAGTTTCTCCTTTAACATAACGCACGTGAATCGCTGATGGAGTGAACACAGATGAGAAGATGAGTGATGAAGCGTGTTCACATTTCAAATATTAGAAAACGGACAATAGAGGACATTTGCGTATTCAAAATGTGGAATATTTCAAATCTGGGAATTATTAAACCTGGGTGTGAGATGAGGGACGTTTATACTTTCCCACCAAAATTCTACTTATAGAATTAATTCACAAAAAAATATATATAAAACCTTTTTATTTTTAACGTCGACTTTTAATTCTAGTTCCTGGTGAATGTACACAAAGGTTTTAAGTAAACAGTTTCTCGGCACTTTATTAGCGCCACTGCTTGGTGCGGGCCGTGATGTATTCACTGAAATCTGTTTACTTGATTGTTTATCGGAATTACGCAAAAGCTACCAGACTGATTTTTACCAAACTTGGTCGAGGGATGGGGTTTAAAGCCGGGCAAGAACCTGTAACATTTCAGACCGCATCCCGATCCCATCCAGGAATTTATTAAAGGTTTTTTTTTTTTCATAGCACGATCAGGCAAAACCAACAGATCTGATTTTGATCAAACTTGTTGGAGAGGCGGGGCCTGAGCTTAGAAACAATCCATTAAGTTTCAGCGGTAATCAGAAAATCCCCAAAACTCCCAATCTTTACTACAGGGCTAAATGTTCATCCAACACCCACTAGGGGGAGACATTTTACTATAACGATGCCGAGCTATACTAATCCATTCGAGCCTGGTGGAGCGACAGCGCACTCTGAGTGTTCCTATCATTATCAGGATTTAACTAATCAAGGACACGTTCTTTAAGTGTTTATTTTTTTTATTTTATTTTTTTATTTTTTGAAGGTTGAAAGTACACTCCCATTCTCCTGCAGTTCTTTTGAGACTACTTTGGGATTATTAATAAAAATAAATAAATAAGTAAACAGGAATGAGTGTAATTTTAGAGATTTTTCATTGTTGTGCTCAATTACCTGTAAGATAAGCAACACCTCAATGGATTTTTCATTTCTGGTTCCTTCAGCACTTTCAGGATTCAGGTTTCCAAGAACTCTGCTCTGTACGTTCATTCATTTATTTCTGAGAGACTGAAACCTATTTCAGCCAACTATGACCGAAGGTTGGGTACACCCTGAAAAGCTCACTAATCTATTGCAGTGCCATAACACCCAATCATCCACACTCACACCTTTAATTATGCTCTGTGTGTGTGTGTGTGTGTGTGTGTGAGTGAGTGTATGTCTGCGTGAATGAGTGTATGTGTTTTCGTCTGTGTGTGTGTGTGTGTGTGTGTGTGTGCATGTGTGTTTGTATGTGTATGTATGTATGTGTATGTGTCTTCATGTGTGTGTTTATGTGTGTGTGTGTGTGTGTGTACAGGTCCTTCTCAAAAATTTGCATATTGTGATAAAGTTCATTATTTTCTGTAATGTACTGATAAAAATTAAACTTTCATATATTTTAGATTCATTGCTCACCAACTGAAATATTTTAGGTCTTTTATTGTTTTAATTCTGATGATTTTGGTATACAGCTCATGAAAACCCAAAATTCCTATCTCAAAAAATTAGCATATCATGTTCAGGTAGTCTAAACGAGATATTAACCTAATCATCACCCAACACTGTGGATGAGCTTAAGGCCGCTATCGAAGCATCCTGGGCCTCCATAACACCTCAGCAGTGCCACAGGCCGATTGGCTCCATGCCACGCCGCATTGAAACAGTCATTTCTGCAAAAGGATTCCTGACCAAGTATTGAGTGCATAACTGAACATAATTATTTGAAGGTTGACTTTTTTTGTATTTAAAACACTTTTTTTTTATTGGTTGGATGAAATATGCTAATTTTTTGAGATAGGAATTTTGGGTTTTCATGAGCTGTATGCCAAAATCATCAGAATTAAAACAATAAAAGACCTGAAATATGTCAGTTGGTGTGCAATGAATCTAAAATAAGTTTAAAAAAGTTTAATGTTTATCAGTACATTACAGAAAATAATGAACTTTATCACAATATGCTAATTTTTTTAGAAAGACCTGTGTATGTATTCAATATAAATCTGTAATCTGAGTTACAGTTGGTATTTTTTAAATGTTCTTTATTGGATAATTAAAGGTTTTTATGCTTCTTTAAAAATTCAGGGTTTCTATATTCGAGAGGAACCTTTTAAGATAAGAAACTTAGTTTTAGAACATCATCATCATCATCATCATCACCAACAACATGGTGGTTCATTGCTTGTTTGTTGTGGAATATGTGGATGGAATAAACTGAAAAAAGTGTTTTGATCTCAAACATTTCCAAGTTAAACACAATTTTGGAATTATTATTTGAAGAACCTTTGAAGAACTCGCTCCGTAATGGAACTCACTCTGGGTTCACACTGGGGTACGATCTCCACCATCTGAGTGAATTGGGATGAATGTGGTGAGTCATGGAATCGAATTGTGCTGAACTTGACTCACTGAACTCAGAAAAATTCTTCTACGGTCAATAATTCTGCCATAATTATTATTACGCACTTTTACAATTTGGCGCCAATCGTGATGGACCATTGGGGGTGTGAAATAGACCTTAACAGACCTTAACGGAGCAGAACAGAGCAGAACCGACCTTGATGTACCATCGTACGGGATCTTTATGAGCTTGGCAACACTATTCCATCACAGTCAGGTACTGTAGATTTATTTGTTGACTTCTACACTGTCTCTGTGTTTAATATTTTTTAAACAAAAGTTTATTTTTTGATCAAGGAGAAATATTTTTGTTTTGAGTCTGTGAAGGTTTCACTGCGTACATGTTAAAGCTGAACAAGGGATCGGTGCTGGTCCTGAAAGGTCTCCAACGGGTCAGATGGAAGGGATGTTGGGATATCTTTTGTTTTACCAAACAATATTTCACATGAATCCCAACAAAAGAAAATGTATGATTTTGTGTAACTGAAAGGGGCGTGTTCGAAATCATATCAGCGTGGAGTTCAATTAGTGACGTCATTCATTCTTTGAAAAACAGGAGCCAATCATTGTCCTTATTTAAGGAAGGAAGGTGGTGAATGTTGTTGTACCTGCTGGTTATAAACATTTCTCGCTGAAATTCTGAGGAAAATGGATTGATCCAGACATTGTTCAGAAGAACAGCGGATCTTGATTAAAAAGTTGATTGGAGAGGAGGAAATATACAAAGAGGAGAAGAGAATGTTCGGTTGCTGAGATAAAATGTTCCAAATGATTTAAAATGGGGACCAAAACCTGAAGTTGTGGAAGAAAATCCACCATTTGAGCGGATGAAGAGCCAAAACAGCAAGAACTCCACAGCCAATCAGCTCCAGGATGATCAGAGAAGGTCTAAAGTGGAGGTCTCCAATCTTATCCACAAAGGGCCAGTGTGGGTGCAGGTTTTCACTTCAACCAACATTAGCCACACCTCCCACCTGTTTCCACCAATCACTGATCATCAAAAGAAAAGGAAAAAACTAGATTGGACATTACTGTTTCAATTCTGAAGTGGCGCCATCTTGGTGAGATCACCTTGCTTTAAGACTTCAAGCAAGGTGATCTCACTAAGATGGCTCCACTCCAAGAGTTGAATGTGAAATCTAGTTTTTGGTTTTTTGATGGATTAGGATTCAGGGTGACTTCACTCATGGCTGAGGAACCCCTCCCTGGACCTCTTCCAGCAGGCTCTATCTCGTTTTTTTTGATGATCGGTGATTAAAACAGGTGGAAGGTGTGGCTACTGTTTGGTTGAAGTGAAAACCAGCATCCACACAAGCCCTTTGTGGATAAGATTGGAGATCCCTGGTCTAAAGTGACCTGTGAGTCCTGTTACAATTAGAAGACGCCGATGTGAAGCCGAGCTATCGGCAAGAAGTCCCGCAGCGTCCCACTGCTGAGAAAAAGCCGTGCTGAAGAGGTTACAATTTCCCCAAAGGGCACATTGACTCGAATAAAGAGAAACGGAGCAATGTTCTGTGGACCGATGAAAGTAAGACTGTTCTTTTTGGCTCCAGCGGCCTCTTAGCTGACCGCCAAAAACTGAATTCAAGCCACAGTCTACTGTGAAGGCGCTGAAGCCTGGTGGTGCCAACATCATGATATGGGGATGTTTCTCACACTACGGTGTATGGGGCCTATTTATCACATCCCAGGGATCCTGGATCAGTTTGAATCCATCAGAATACTTGAAGAGGTTGCGTTGCTTTATGCTGAAGAGGAAATGTCCTTGAAATGGGTTCCAACAGGACAACGTCCCCAAACACACCAGTACACACAAACATCTCGGTTCCAGACCGACAAGATTGAGGGTATGGAGCGGCGGGCCGATTCCGAACCTTAATCCAATAGGAAACTTGTGGGGTGATATCAGAACTGCAGCTTCTGAGGCAAACCAAGAAATACAGAAGATCTGTGGAATATAGTCCGATCACCCTGGGTTGGAACACCTGCTCACAGATACCAGATGTTGGTCGACTCCACAACACAGATGTGCATCAGCAATGTGTCGTGTCCCCAGTGTATCTGTGTGTCTGGAAATAAAAGCTTTTATCAGGAATTTGAGCTTTACTCACTTTTTAAAACGCCACCATACATAAGTCTGTTGGTTTTATGTTTAAAATTTTATGTGATGTCTTTCGAAAGATAAAATCTGATCGAGGAAACCGAAGTTTCGCAATCAAAGCCGTCTGATGACTTTGAACAAGCCTCATTACAGAAAGCGCATGACTTACACCTCAGAACCCGTTAAAAAAAAGCATAAAGATTCACTTGAGACACAAACAGTGAGCAAAAAGGAAGCTGACGTGAAGGAGGGAAAAAAACAAACACAAACTGTATCGTCAATGGCGCATCTGCGTCAGTAACTTTCCTCAAAGTGTAAGTGAAGCGACGGCCGATGCAAGAGACGGGATCCGAGTGTCTTGTGACTCAGACGCTCTCGGTCTCCTATGAAGTGTCATGAATTTTACAAAACCTGCAAATCAATAGCGGCTATTATTACACCACGGGCTGCGAGACGATTCAACAGAGGGCGGGGGGGAAAAGCGGCAAAATAAATCGCTTTACTATCGACATCCACCGTATTTAAAGAAATGATAGGAAAGTTCTAGATTTGTTTTTTGATTACACTGAGGACGAATGGCGGTAATAAGCTGACATTGTACCCTGATGTCAATCACACAGCCGCACATCAAATGATCTCTGAGTGGGCGTCAACCCAAATACCTTCCACCGCATCCCCAGAGGAGTCGAGATCTCATGACCTAATGAATCAAGGAAGAACCATTGGAAAGTAGAAAGTGGCTTTCAGTTCTCGATCGTGATTGGTCAGAAGGTGTTGGTTACTTTTCTCACATTGTTGTTTCCATAGCAACGGCTTATTCACAGGGACATGTAGCACAGACAGTGATGCAAAAAAAAAAAAAAATCAATAATCTGTTTGATATATAAAGCGAAATGTGTTTATTTAACATTTAGGGGAGGAGCCTGCAAGTGTCTCTAAAAGGTGAAGGAAGGAATGTTTCTGCTATAACGTGAGAATAACAACTGACACATCTCCAGCGTTCAGCATCGCGACAACAAATAAAAATATGTGACTGGACAGATGTTGGTGAGGCTGGCGCCCATCTCAGCCGACTCCAGGTGAGGGTAGGGTACAACTTGGACAGCCAGCCAGACCATCGCAGGGCCAACACTAACACAACCATTCACTCACTCTCACACCGAGGGGTGACTTGGAACAGCCAGTTTACCTCCTGTGCATGTTTTTGGACTGTGGAGGAAACTGGATAACCTGGAGGAAACCCATGAAAGCATGGCGAGAACATGCAAATTCCACACAAAAATGTCCCAGCTGGGAACCGAACCCAGGACCTTCTTGCTGTGAGGCGGACATGCTGACCACTACCTCACCATACCGCCCTAATTAACTTCACTTAATAATCATGTGAGAAAGATGAGGTAGGAGATTTATGGATGTGGTTAAGGAGGACATGAAGGTAGTTGATGTAAGGAAGAAGATGCAGAGGATAGGGTGAAGTGGAGGCACATGAGTCGCCGTGGCGACCCTTGAAGAGAACAGCCGAAAGGAAAAAGAGAAAAAGAAGAAGTGAGGAAGATGAGGTGGATGTCACGAAGTAGTTCTGAAACTGAAGTAGGGCTAATTATTCAATCTCGCAGCATCCGCTGAGCCTCTTTTTCTTCTTCTCCTTTCGGCTTTTCCCTTCAGGGGTCACCACAGCGAATCATCTGCCTCCAGCTCACCCTATCCTTTGCATCTTCTTCTCTTACTCCAACTACCTTCATGTCCTCCTTCACCACATCCATAAATTGTCTCTTTGGTCTTCCTCTAGGCCTCCTGCCTGGTAGTTCCAACCTCAGCATCCTACTACCAATATACTCACCATCCCTCCTCTGTACATGTCCAAACCATCTCAATCTAGCCTTTTTGACTTTGTCTCCAAAACATCTTACATGTGCTGTCCCTTTGATGTGCTCATTCCTGATCCTATCCATCCTCGTTACTCCCAAAGAGAACCTCAACATTTTCATCTCTGCTACCTCCAGTTCTGCCTCCTGTCTTTTCCTCAGGGCCACTGTTTCTAAACCATACAACATCGCTGGCCTCATCACCGTCTTGTACACTTTTCCTTTCATTCTTGCCGGTACCTTCCTATCACACATCACACCTGACACGTTTCTCCACCCATTCCAACCTGCCTGCACACGCTTCTTCACCTCTTTTGCACACTCTCCACTGCTCTGGACTGTTAAGCCTAAGTACTTAAAATATCTTGGGTCCTTGTCATTCATACTCATGTATTCTGTCTTACTGAGGCAACCTTCATTCCCCTCCTTTTCAGGGCATACCTCCACCTCTCTATTTTCCTGTACTTGTTCTCTGCTCTCACTACAGATCACAATGTCATCTGCAAACATCATAGTCCATGGGGAATCTTGTCTAACCTCGTCTGTCAGCCTGTCCATCACCATAGCAAACAAGAACGGGCTCAGAGCTGACCCTTGAGGCACTCCTACCTCCACCTTGAACTCTTCTGTCACACCGACAGCACACCTCACCACTGTCTTAGATCTCTTATGCACCTGCACCACTCTAACATACTTCTCTGTAATTCCGTAATCACTCTAACTTGCTGCACATCCTTCCCGTCTCTATTTCTCTGCTGTGCCAATCTGTATAAATCATTTTCTCCTTCTTTACTTTCCAACCGAGCATACAAGTCATCATATGCCCTCTGTTTGGCCTTTGACACCGCGACCTTCGCCTTACGCTGTGTCTCCCTGTACTCCTGTTTACTCTCTTCGGTCCTCTCAATATCCCACTTCATCTCAGCTAACCTCTTCCTTTGTACACACTCCTGCACTTCATCATTCCACCACCAAGTGTCCTTATCTACTCTCCTTCCAGATGACACACCAAGTATTCTCCTACCTGTCTCCCTGATCACATTAGCTGTAGTTGTCCAGTCATCTGGAAACACTTCCTGACCACCCAAAGCCTGTTTCAACTCCTCCTTGAAGACAACACAACACTCTTCCTTTATCAGCTTCCATCACTTTGTCTTCTGCTCTGCCTGTGCCTTCTTCACCTTTCTCACCATCAGCGTCATCCTGCACACCACCATCCTATGCTGTTTGGCAACACTCTCACCCACTACTACTTTGCAGTCACTGACTTCCTTCAAATTACATCGCCTGCACAAGCTGTAGTCTACCTGTGTGCTCCTACCTCCGCTTTTATAAGTCACCCTATGCTCCTGTCTCTTCTGGAAGAAAATATTCACCACAGCCATTTCCATCCTTTTTGCAAAATATACCAACATCTGTCCTTCTGCATTCCTGTCCTGGATACCAAACCTGCCCATCACTTCCTCGTCCCCTCTGTTTCCTGCACCAACATGTCCATTGAAGTCTGCCCCAATGACCACTCTTTCACCTCTGGGGGTACTCTGCATCACCTCATCTAACTTACTCCAGAATCTCTCCTTCTCTTCTAGCTCACAACCTGCCTGTTGGGCATAAGCACTAACAACATTCAACATCACGCCTTCAATTTCTAACTTGAGACTCATCACTCTGTCTGACACACTTTTCACTTCTAGAACATTCCTGACAAACTCCTCCTTCAAGATGACTCCTACTCCATTTCTCTTCCCATCCACACCATGAAAAAACAGCTTAAACCCTGGTCCTAAGCTTCTAGCCTTGCGACCTTTCCACCTGGTCTCCTGAACACACAGTATGTCCTCTGCATCATGTCAGCCAGCTCTCTACCTTTTCCTGCCATAGTTCCAACATTCAAAGTCCCTACTCTCAGTCCTAGACTCATGCCTTTCCTCTTCTCTCTCTGCCTACGGACACGCCTCCCGCCTCTCCTTCTTCGACGTTTTCGACCAACAGTAGTCCAATTTCCACCAGCACCCTATTGGTTCACAGCACTGATGGCGGTCATTGTTAACCCAGGCCTCAACCAATCAGGTATGACATTCTTTCTTGTGATTCGCCTATTTTATTTGGCATTTGTTTTACACCGGATGCCCTTCCTGACGCAACCCTCTGCATTTATCCGGGCTTGGGACCAGCGTGAGGAAGAGACACTGGTTTGACCCCCTCCACGGCTGCATTGAGCCTGATGCTCAAAATTGTTTTAGTATGTTTACCACACAGGGCAGTGGTGGCCTGGTGGTAAAGGGCACTGGATCACTGATCCTAAGGTCGGGGGTTTGAGTCACACTCTCAACAGGTTGTCACTGTCCCCCCAGTGCATTAACTGGGTTATCAAAGGCCGGCAATGTCTCTCATGGTCCATGGTGGGATGTTCATGTAAAAGAACCATTGCTGACGTTCGACAAGAGGAGCTGCATAGCCTGCGATGGCCTTGCAGGCATCCCGGCGTGTACTCTGTCCTCAATCAGAGTTGGCTTGAGATGCGTCTCAGCCTCCCCACGACCCTAATAGGAATCATGCGCTTCAGAAAATGAATGAATGTTGGGGTGACATTATCATACACTACAGGTGTTTATGCCCCTCCTTGGTTGGTGGTGGACATGTGATAGGGACAAGTGGGAACTGGACACGACTGAAATTAGAGAAAAAAAATGTGGGAGGAATGAATTAATCAATCAATATACATATTCTCCTCCTCCAAATTATGAAGCAGTATGGTGGTGGTTCACATGTCCCACCTCACCGCAAGAAGGTCCTGGGTTCACGTCCTGGGCTCGGCAAGCACTTCTATGAGAAGTTTGCATGCTTGATCTGTGCTTGCATGGGTTCCTTCCGTGTATCCTGGTGTCCTCCATCAATCCAAAGGCTGACACATTAGGCTCATTGACTGTTCCAAATTGCTCCTGGGTGGGTGTGTGTGTGTTTTGGTGCTGTGATGGTCTGATTAGCTGCTGAGTGTGTAGCCTGCCTTTACCCAGAGAAGGCTGAAATAGGCTCCAGCCACCCCGACCCTAATACAGAAGTGGAAAATAAATTAATTAAAGAATAATAATTACATTTTTATGGTTTATTTCTAATTTTAAAGTGTGATATGATTAACCCCTCCTCTAATCCCACCCCTCCCACAATCCCACCCCCTCAAGTGACCATAACAAACCATGAATGCCTCGTCACTTTGATTATCCACTCAGAATAATGAGTTTTAATCTCCAGAGGGTGGATCAATCAGATTGTGCCATTCCCACGTAGTCTACAGTATACTAAATAATCAAAATCCATTTAATACTTTAAATAGTTTATTAGTTTATTAATTTGTCGTTTATTCAGATATTCACATTTCTAAAGTTTCTGCAGGGTTGGAAGGTTACAGGTTAAAGCTTCTGCACACAGAACAATAAAGAACTGCTGTACCCCCAGGTGTGAGCGTTGGCCCTGCGATGGCCTGGCGAGCTATCCCAGGTATACCCCACACTCTCCCCACGGTCGAGATGGGCACCAATCTTCCCAATGAGCATCAAGTGGTTCAGAAAATTAACTGAATAAGACACACCATGTTGTGTGTTTTTTTTTTTTTTTTTTTTGGAAAGTGACTCACTGAAGTTCTCAGAAAGATAAAGATATGAAGAAAGTGTTTCAGACACGTGATCACATCACCACGCGATGCTCAGACACGTTGTTCACTCCTTGACCATGAAGCAAGAATCGAATCCCAAACTCTCGACCCTTCGGTTGTGTCCGCGGCCCTCGGGTCACACAAACACACCCTTCACCCTTGAGATGAACACTGTGGTGAAGTTTGTGATCGTTAGTTTAAAAATTCAGGAGGGATTTCTTCAGAGCAGGTGAACAGGATGCACTTTCAGACAGGAAAATGCCACGAGATCAGAAACATCAACTTATTTTCTTTTATGCTGAAATGCAAATAAAATGTTACAGTATAGTTACCTGTAAGTGGGAAAAAAAACATTATTTTCCTGACAGGATTCACTTTACATTTAATTTAATTCATTAACAAAAAGAACACCACATTAGGCCATTAGGCACATAATAATAATAATAATAATAATAATAATAATCATTTCTTAATGCATCCATTTCATGAATTTTTCTTATTTATTAAATGAGAATATCGTCACAAAGCAGAGTTACAGAAAATTGTCTATTTTGCAACAATTTTAAGTTGATTTTTTTTTTCAACTCACTTCAGTTTAGATTTTGTATTTTGATGGATTTAAAAAAAAAAAAAAAAGCAGCTACAAATAATTTACCGGAAATAAACAATCTCTCGGATCTTTCCGAGTCAACAAGGTTTTTTATTTTTTATTTTATTAAAAATCAGGATGAGTCGTGTTTCTTTAACCATATATTAAAAATCATCAAATCCCCAAACATTAATCTTTCATTTATTCTTTTATTTTCCTCCCAGAATCGTGCATGTATTTCTGTGTCCAGTTCATCTGTGGTCAACGCTGCCCCCTTGTGCTCAAAAAAAGGATTACCCACAAACCCTTCGTATGTGTGTTTTACAGGATTTCATTTTTCGATAAATTAAAAAAAAAAAAAAAAAAAGTATAAAAATTGCTCAATGAGAAATCACACAGAGACCAGTGAGAGATTCACAGAGGCAGAATGAGAAGTTTCCAGAATGTGATAAATAAAATGAAGGTATCAGCTGATGTGAAAAAAAAAATCTCCTGTAGACATTACAGGTCTTATTTAAATATTATAATTCAGTATTATAATTAAGTATTATAAGTCTCAGTGAAGACATGACTGTGAGAAAAAGGCATCACTTCTGAAAGGTGTTGAGATGTTAATAAATAGGTAAATGGTTTTCTTGCCTTAAAGTTTTAAAGAGCTGATGATGACGATAATTATGATGATGATGATACTTCAGTTACTGACTAATAAAGTGAAATTATTAAAATATCAGAAAATTAATCCGATTTCAGTTAAAATAAATGTTGCATTTACTGACTGACAGTTTCAATGAAGGGGTGTGGCCTCTCTGAGATAGGTGTGTACCTATTACTGAAAGTAAAGGGCCTGTGCCTAGTTGATAATCTTAGTGAAGGAGGTGTGGCTTCTGTACCTGATAATTCCAGTGAAGGAGGTGTGGCTTCTGTATCTGATAATTCCAGTGAAGGAGGGGTGGCCTGTGACTGATAATCTCAGTGAAGGAGGTGTGGCCTCTGTGTCTGGAAATTTAAGTGGAGGCTTTAACTGTGGCCTTGGTGTCTCATAGTCCTAGTGAAGGAGGAAGGAGGTGTGGCTTCAGTGACCGATTGTTCTAGTGAAAGAGGCAGGGCATCTGATAATCCCAGAAAAGGATGTGTGGCCTCTGTATCCGATAATCTCAGTGAAGGAGGTGTGGCCTCTGTGTCTAGAAAGTGGAAGCGGTATGACCTTGGTGTCCGATAGTCCTAGTGAAGTAGGTGTGGCTTCAGTGTCTAATACTACCAAAAAGGAGGTGTGGCCTCTGTGTCTTATAATCTCAGTGAAGAAGACATAAGTGGCCCAAATATATGTGCAAAGGCTCAGTGAAGGAGGCGTGGCCTATGTGACGAATCAATAAAACACACGGAGGCCATGTTTGTGTAAAGAATCAGGTTTATTTGTGGTCGCCTGTATTTTCCATGTGTACAGAACTTTGAGATGAATTCTGGGAAATCGCGAGGGCCTTTTATGGTCTCCGGGTAAGAACTGCCCCTCATCATAGGGA
The DNA here is from genome assembly GCA_024760905.1 of Plotosus lineatus. Taxonomy (NCBI): domain Eukaryota; kingdom Metazoa; phylum Chordata; class Actinopteri; order Siluriformes; family Plotosidae; genus Plotosus; species Plotosus lineatus. Next base: position 45,861,505 of record CM045738.1, read on the forward strand.
TAAAGATTTATTGCTGAGATTAAACTGAGTCAGGGTTCCGACGCACTAAGAGAAGATTTTCACAGTGATCCGACAGGAAGTGAACATGCACAACAGGAAGTAGTGTGGAGTTAGAATACTGCATGGATAATACAATCCGACCTGAGCAGCAGCTACGGCTTCACTACGCAATGTTATTAAACTGGTTTATCATCACTTATTGTTTATTCACATTATAATTATTACATTTATTATTAGTAGTAGCAGTAGTGGTATTATAGCATGCAGATATTGAAAGATCTATAATCTGTAATTGTAGAGATCTGATGGAAGATTATTTATAATAAAATGAATGTTTAAATGAAGCCAATTGCCTGGTTGTGCTCTCACTCAAAAATGTACACGGATACCACGGGGCAATAAGAGAATCGGTCAAAGAAGAGCGAAAAAATCTGAATTTTAAACAATTTTCTGATGAATTTCAGTAAATCAACATGAAATCATAATCAACATAAAAATGAAAAAAAAAAAACTTCTCCAGGATTATTAAGAAATTAAAATGCACATTTTTAGGCACTCGTGTAAAAATGGCGATTATTTAATTTTTAATAAATATTAATTATTTGGCACAAAATGGTGAGGAAAAGGCCACACAATGACACAGTATTCATCATCCAGGAAACAAATTCTGTTGCGTAAAAGACGAAATAAAATAAAACCTCAAGGATTTCATAGAAAAAAATTATTCTCTTGAATATTTCACTTCCCTAAATAAGCTATGCATGAGGTGACTAAAAAAGTAGAAAAATTATAAAACTTAAAACAAAACTAAAAATAGGAAGCCCCATGAATGACCTTTGACCTCAAGACCAAATTCATGCTCATGCGCTGGTGAATGAATTATTTCAAATACGAAGAAATAAATATATCATAAATACATTATACACATGTGTGTATGCAATATATATATATATATATATATATATATACACACACACACAATCCCACACAATGCTGTGTTTTGTGTGTGTGTGTGTGTGTGTGTGTGTGCGCGTATTCACACTCAAGTATTTTAGGATCATTGGTTCAGCAGCCGGTCACCAGGGCGAGTTCAGACGAGTTCAGATGAGCTCAGAACACTTTGGAGCGTTTGCTGCCCAGAGAGCCCTATGGAGGAGGAGGAAAAGAGAGGGAAGACAAAAAAGAGGAAATGAAACGAAAAGGAAATAAAAATAAAAAGGTGGAAATGTGTTTCCTCTCAGACACAAATACAGTCGGCCCCAGTTTACGAAATTAATCCGTTCCAGAGCCATTTTCGTAATTTTGTAAGTAGGGGTTGCATCTTACATGTTAAATGCCTAATTCGTTCCAAGTCTCCAGTCCTTGGACTGGATAAACCCCATAAACCCTTTAAAAATGATAAAAGTACACCAATTTTGAATGAAATATGTGTTAAAAGTAAAAGAAAATTGCTTATTAAACCATTTTATTAACATATTTATTAATTAAACCATTATTAAACATTGTTATTAACACACACACACACCTCCCTCTCTCTCTCTCGCACGCGCTGTGGGCCACGCCCACAAGACATGAATTCAAAGCGCATTCCCTGCTTGACAAACTCAACTTTAATTTGATTCCTTGAGGGATCAGGATGCCAGATGAGTTCAAATGCGCCACATTTATTAAACATTTACTGAATTAAACAACTTAAAAACTAAACTAAAAACTAAAGGGTTATTCCTTCTCTCTCTCTCTCTCTCTCTCTCTCTCTCTCTCGCTCTCTGTGTGTCTGTCCCACGCGGGCGCACGCGCACTGCGGGCCACGCCCACAAGACATGGAATTCAAAGCGCATTCCTTGCTTGACCATTTACTGAATTAAAACAACTTAAAAACTAAACTAAAAACTAAAGCGTTTGTCTCTCGGTGTCTCTCTTGGGGTCTCTCTCGGGGTCTCTCATGCGTGCACTGTGGGCCACGCCCACAAGACGTGAATTCAAAGCGTATTCCCTGCTTGACAAACTCAACTTTAATTTGATTACTTGAGGGATCGGAATTCCAGATGAGCTCAAATGCGCCACATTTATTAAACATTTACTGAATTAAACAACTTAAAAACTAAACTAAAAACTAAAGCGTGAAGCTTCCTTCTGTCTCTATCTGGGAGGCCAGCAGGGCGGGATGTTGAGAGACAACCAATGAGAGAGCAACTCCCGTGTCTGAATTTTGAATTTATTTTCGTAAGAGGGGGTTGTTTCGTATTTCAGGGACGGAAACTGAAGAAAATGTTTTTCGTAATCCGGGGATTTCGTACAAAGGGGTCTTCGTAAATTGGGGGCCGACTGTACAGTGGAACCTTGACTTGTGAAATTAATCAGTTCTGAGGGCGAGCATATTTGACCTAATATATTAAAGATAAACATATAAAAACAATAAATATTTCATTATAATCATACATGTACATTAACATTAAATAATTAATAATAAATAATAATAAAACAAGAATAAACAGTAAGTCAACTAACCATTCCAATCATAGGCTGCGGCAAAGATGTCACGTGGGCAGGCATGGCATGGTGCATAAAAGAGAAGTTGGAGCAGGAGGAATATTTTGTGCATGTGCACAAATGCCAGCGAGGAAAGGCTTGTGGTGAGCTCCCACAAGGCCCGTGATTCTCAAATAGAGGGGCATGCTCCCCAAGGGGGAGCGCGGTGTGATGCCAGGGCAGGGCACGTATGACCCTAGGGAACATGCTTTTTTGCCATACTGTACGAGATATAAAGTGTAACTGCGCATCATCTACAGTAGGAGGCAGTGGCACTCTCACTGGGTTCCTTATGGTGTAGAGAAAACTACCAAGCAAATGATATGAAGTGCAGTAAACACTATTTATAAGAGGCGTCACAGAAAATAATTGAACTGCGAGCATGGAGAAATACACGTGGAAGAATATGAGGCTAATCGGCCCGGAAAAGCCATTTCCCCAGCAGTTATTTTCCACAACAGAAATCAAAATTTTGCTTGTTGGATGGGGCAGATTTTTGGTGGATCGAAGCTCGCATCATGGAAAATTCATTATAAAAGGCACTCGTAATTCAAGGCACCACTGTACTCAGAAATTAGTTTATAGCTGAACTTTATGAGGTTGAGTTTGTTGATCAGCTCAGCAGCCTTCTGAAAGTTTCACCTCAGAATAAAGAAAGCACTCCGAGTGCGAGGTACCTGCATTCTCAATGGATTCTTATAACTTAGCATTGTTGTAATGCGATGTCTCCCCCTAGTGGGCGTCTGATGGACATTTTGTCCCATATGAAAGAACAGGGACTTTTCAGGATTTGGGGATTTTGGAAGGCCCCTGCACAAATAACCTTCCAGAATTAAATGGGTTTTTAAAAATTGGATCCAAATCTGTTCAGAACATCTGAAGTAATGTTGCATACAACAAACAAACAGAGGTGAGAACATAATCTCCTGGCAGAGGTGATTAATCTCTGTAATAACCAAAGTCAGGTCACAGCTCAAAGGACGAGAGAGACCCAACACACTGGGGAGACACGGCATGATGGGAAATCAGAGTCTGCTCTACTATCACAGGATGTTACTGTCTAGTTCAGGCTGATGTCGCAAACTATGTGTGACCTTCACATGACCTTGAGTTGGCTTATAGAGATATCTAAGCAAGTGCTGAATTCTAACGTCGGTCTCTTTGAAGACTGACTGTATCACAGTGGCGTGAGTAGGTGGTCCCATATCAAAGACTTCATCTTATGTTCTGATTTTTTTTTTTAAATCGTGAGTGTAAATGGCAATTTGACCAATTAATTAATTTGACAAATTATGGTTCCAAAAGACACTCACACCCAGATGGCAAGTGGCTTTATTTAATTCATACACACACACACACACACACATGCGCGCGCGCGCACACACACACACGCGTGCACACACACACACACACACACACGCGTGCCCACACACACATACACACACACACGCGCGCGCACACACACACACACACACACACACACGCGTGCACACACACACACACACACAAAAAAACACTGTGATTATGACTTTCTTTCATTCTTTTTCTTGATGCCCAGCATCCTGTCTCTTAGCTTCAACTCTTCAACAAACTCAACTCTCATGCCCTCACCCAGGGATAACTCCCTGTTCTCGCTTCCATTCCAAAAACAAATGACAAAAACTCCAACTCTTCTTGAGGAAATTTCTGGAATTATTCATCATGACTAGTGGTGATGAATAATTCCAGAAATTTCCTCAAGAATCATTTTTTCAGAACTCGACTGACAATCACAGCACAAGTTGGGTGTGAAAGAAGCACAAAATAGAGGTGTGAAATAATTTAAAGATTTAAGTTTGAGACAGAGTGCATAGTCAGTGTGAGAAAACTACACACAAATCCCATATATCAAAAATCCATATCGTATAACATGTACACACCCACCAGCAACCAACTTAAAGTGAAACTGGCAACCTATCGCTCTCATTATGCAGAAAACAGAAACAATGAGCAAAGAACATTCTTAAAGAAGTATCAGAAAGAAATCTTTGTTTGGGTGTGTGTGTGTGTTCATACCGTGGCCTGTTTATAAAAATGCGGTGCAAGCTCCACCAGCCAGGACGATTCCACCGCCGTCACATCTCGCATGTAGTATTTGGAAGTCTGAACCACCTCGTTAAAGACCACCCTGAAATAAAACACATGCCCCAGTAACTCACACATGAGCAGTTTGTCCAAATCCAGGACCATTCATAGCTTAGTTCAGGTCCTGTCTGAGATTTTATCCGTTAAACCAGCAGCATGCATTAGAAGGTACTACGGATTTTCACTGTTAATTACTTTAACGCTTTGGAGTCGATGGACACACCAGCGCGTCCAAATCATGTGGCTGATTTAAGATGATGTAGTAGGAAACACAATCTTGCCGAGTCTCAGTTTCAACTTGTGTCAGAAGTGCAGAGTTCAAACTATATACCAGTTTTTCAATAATGTTGACAAACCAAGTAAAATCAGAGTTATGATTAGTAATTAAACAATTTTGATTTAACTTTAGGCGGCACGGTGGTGCAGAGGTTAGCATGTCCGCCTCACAGCAAGAAGGTCCTGGGTTCGATTCCCAGCTGGTGCGTTTCTGTGTGGCGTTTGCATGTTCTCACCTTGCTTGCATGGATTTCCTCAGGGTACTCTAGTTTTTCTCACAGTCCTAAAACATGCACAGTAGGTTAATTGGCTGTTTCAACTCACCCCGAGGTGCGAGTGTGAATGGTTGTGTGAGTGGTGATGGCCTGGTGAGCTGTCCAGATCGTACCCCACCCTCCCCCCAGAGCTTTAATCCTCATTAGAATTAAGAGGCTGGCACCAATTCCTGCTTATTTAGGGCAAGGGCAGGGTACACCCTAGACAGCTCGCCATCCCATCTCAGGGTTAACACTCACACCTAGGGATGACTTGAAACAGCCAATCAGCCTACTGTGTATGTTTTTTTGTACTGGGGGAGGAAACCAGAGTACATCCTGGAAATGTTAGTGCTAAATTTGTACATAATTTTTTAATTTGCAATTTATATTTGCATTCGAAGTAATAAAAATGGTTCATTAAACATTTTTTGTGTTTTCACAGTAAGAAAATACCTTCTCTGAATTTTTTGATTTTGTGTTGTTAGGATTATTTTAGGTTCACTGTTTTAATACAAGTACAGTGGAGCCTTGGTACTCGAACTTAATCCGTTCCAGATGGCTGATCAGATTTCGATTTGTTCGGATTCCGAATCCCGCTTTTCCCATTACAAATAATGTAAATGGTCTTAATTCGTTCCATCGTCTTTTGAATAGAAGTTAACAGTACCGTAACTCATACCATAGGTCCGCAAAATTACTGAAAAAAATTATTGAATACAGTACACTACGTTATGCTCTGTATTGTGAGAGACTCTGGTTGAAGTCCCACGTGGGTGGAGCGCTAAACACACACACACACACACACCTGAGCCTACTTAATCACGGGCTATAAAGACTAGCAGCGTGCTCATGCCAGTGCTAGAAGATTGTCCCTGTTCCCCATGATCTCTCTGGCTCTCAGCTCCATGCTCCACCAGCTTTAGTTTGATTTCCGTGTTTCTCCACATCTCTAAAAGTGACTATGATTTCCCCATGATCTAGTGCCTTCCCTGTGAACAATAAAGCACACCCCTTCCATAACAGAGAGAAAGAGGAAGCGGATTTGCTTCCATAACAGCTTCAGGCAAATCAGCCAAAAGGTGTTTTTTTTTCCTCTTGCTACCGTTTTGCATGGATAACTCTATCAGGATGTTCCTTTCTTTTCTTGAAGAACATTTCTAACATGGCTTTTTTATGCCTTCTTTTCAAAACCTAACGGAAGTGGCTCGTGACCTCATCGTTAAAGGTGTTCACAGCGCTGCTAGCGCTTTAGCTTAGCTTTGGCGCTTTAGCTTTATGAGGGTGATACGTACATACTACTGTATCAACAACTTCCGGACTTCCCCAGGACAGCTTTATCATGGTGATACATAGTGCGCAACTTTTCCTCCCTCTCAATCTTGTTTTTTTTCACATGTTTCTCGAGTTAGACTTCCGGTTTTTGTTCGGTTTCGAGGACGAAAAAACCCCACGGATTTCTTGTTCGGATTCCGACTTGTTCGAAATCTAGAGCGTTCGGATTCCGAGGCTCCACTGTATGTCAAAGAGTAACTTTACGGTCACATAGATGAGGTGGAATTGAAATAAATTACACCAAATTAGGCCAGGCAAACAAATTTTTAAAGTGAAATATGAAAATAAAATCAAAAGTACTCAAAACAGACTATTATAACCTCGACTCTTAAGGTTAAAATTACAAAACTTGACCTCGACAGAGGGAGTTGAGGTGAGGCACAATCATTTTATATGAGGTAACATCTAGACACCATTATGTTCTTGACAGTCTAAATGTATTGACATCCTCATCATTTTTTTAATGTTGTGACTAACTTTATTTGAAAATATGAAATGGATGTAACACTGAACAAAAAGTAAACTTTATTCTCAGATAATAAAACCACCTGAAGCAGAAATCTCCCCACAATATTAAACTTTAACTCCAATTCAACAATATTCTCACAACAAAATATAAATTAAGAAATAAATTTACTTTGCTTTGAGTACAGAGAAAGAATGTAGAGGTTGTGTACCATTTCGGAGGTTTCTCAGCGTAAAGCACAGAGTTGGGATGAATGTGAAGTTCTCTGTCATCCCGTAAAGTCCTGAAAATTGGTTGAAAAAAAAAAAAAAAAAATTGTTGTACATACAATGGTGCATTAAGAATCATTTACTCCAGGGGTCCCCAACCTTTTTATCACCGCGGACCGGTCAACGCTTGACAATTTGACCGGGGAGATGGGGGGAGGGGGGTGTCAGATTGTTCAGAGTGTAAATATAATTTATTTATATAAAATATTACTATTATTATTATTGTTAATAATAATAATAATAAATCACTCCATGAATGTTACTTTTCAACAGCGGAAATAAGGTTGGTTGGGAAGTAGAGCTTGAACTTTTCTTTATAAAAAAATAAATAAATAAATAAAAAATAAAAAAAAAAGTCCACAGGGCTGGGAGAATGCGGGCTCAGTCTCACCCAAAATCCCGGCTAATGTTTGAAACATCTCCAACTCGCCTCTGTTCATGTGCCATCCCCTTGTGGGTTACATTTTAGAGCTCAAATGACTGACATGTAACCGAGAAATCCGGTTGTTTTTCAAAATAAAAGAGTTTTCAAAATTAAAGATTGTTCAGACTCAGATAATAAATAAAACGGAAATAATTAATTATTTCTTCTGTGGACTGGTACCAATTGAGCCGCTGATTGGTACCGGTACTGGTCTGTGGACCGGTGGTTCGGGACCCCTGATTTACTCCACATGAATACTGAATACTGATTGGTCATATGGTGCTGATTCATTTAAAAATATTACAAACACCATGTTACACCCATATATGTATACCGTGACATATACAGTGCAATCTTTCACCTGTAGGAGCCGGAGTGATGCAAGCGAGCTGCATTAGCAAAGAATCCGGACACGATGCACTTCAGAATCACATCTGGGTCACCTGAAAACGTTTAACGATTTTAAAAATTAATAATAAGGACAGAAAGAGCAATATCAATAGAAATAAATAGTCAAAGCACAATCTGAACATTTCAGAGTTCGAATTTGCCCTGTATGAACCGAGGGGGGGTGTGGTTTATTTGATTGACAAGCACCATAATTGAACACATCAGAGGGCAGATTTTATTCAATGAAGAATCAACCTTCACTGGAGGTTCGAGGGACTTTAAACTTGTTCAGAAGACGACGAAGCTGCTCTCGGACTGTGGTGGCACGAAGAAGACCCTTATAGTTCAGGAAGTGCTCCTGACACCACTGAGAACTTTTCTGATGCTGCAGAAGAGAAATTTCACAACTCAAATACAGTAAAAACACAAGTCAAGATCAGATGGAATACTACAGGAAAGATCTCCCGACCTTCACAAAAGCTTCATAGATGTTCAGCATGGTCAGGTGATCTCCTTCTGCCACAGCAAATTTCCTGTGTTCATGTGCCTGTAGATCAGAATAACAAAAAAAATGTGCAGTTGTTTCTATAGCAACAGTGCAATCCCATTCATATCAAAACAACATAAATGTCATGAGTGAGCAGATTCAGGAAGGAGTCTCCAGTTTCATTGCTTTGTAACCATCAGCAATAAGCTAGAGCTTGAATCTCTTCTTTGTAAGCGAGTCTACTTCAGTGTGGAAACCAAAACTCCACCTCCTTATCATCTCGTCGCTTATTATTTCCAGCGTATAATTCTTGACATGCTTGTCACATTTCAGGGTGAACCATTAACTGAAGAGTCATTCTCTTACGATTCAGGATATTTTCCTCTCTTACCGCAAAATTTAATGAATTTAATTAACAATTAATGTTTATTACAATTTAATAACAATACAGTGGTACCTTGACTTAAGAGTGTCTTTTATAATGAATTTTCCATGATACGAGCTTCGATCCCACCAAAAATCTGCTCCATCAACGAGCAAAAATTTATCATTTACGATCTCTGCTGGGGAAATGGCTTTTCTGGGCCGATTAGCCTCGTATTCTTCAGCGTGTATTCCTCCATGGTCCAAGAACACCTTGTGCAGTGCTTCTTAATTATTTTCTGTGATGCCCCCTATAGGAAGAAAAAAAAAACATTTTACACCCCCCCCAGCGCCCCATATCGTTTGTTCGGTGCTTTTTCCCTACACCATAGCAAGACAATGAGAGTACCACTGCCAACTACTGTAGTGGATGCACAATTACACTTAATTCTAGTATGGTATGGCTAAAAAGCAAAAGAATGAGGGAAAAGGGGTGGGACATCAGCTCAACCAATCATGAGAAAGGAGGACAGCCATTGGCTGAATTTGAATCACGTGCCGGTTGCTCGGCAGTCAGCGTATACTCAAACCGTGGGTGCAAAACCGCGAATAGTCAAGGGCCTACTGTACAGTCTGGTAAAAAAGCATGTTCCCCAGGGTCATACACGCCCCCCCTGGCATCAAACTGCACGCCCCACTATTTGAGAAGCACTTGCCTTGTGGGAGCTCACCACGAGCCTTTCCTTGCTGACATTCGTAGCGTGCACATACACAAAATTCTTCTCTTCCTCCTCTTCCTTCTTTGTTACGCACCTCCTCAAGCCTGCCTATGTGACATCTTCACCGCAGTTGATGATTGGAAGGTTTAGATCATTTATTGTTTATTCTTGTTTAATTATTATTTATTAATTATTATTAATGTTAATGTACATGTATTATTATTATTAAATATTTATTGTTTTTACGTGTTTATCTTTAATATATTAGGTCAAATATACGTGTTTGTGTCAGGTTATACGAGTTTCGGAGGGAATTGGAACGGATTAATTGGTTTTCTATTATTTCTGATGGGAATTTTTATTTTGTCTCACGAACTTTTTGACTTACGGGCTCACCCTCAGAAGTCAGGGTACCACTGTATTTTATTGAAACATCCGAGCTGTTCAAAATATCACAAACTCTTTCTAACTTCGAAGATATTTGCAAATCAAAACAATCGACTCTTTTTGATGCATTGAATCAAATTAACCTTATTCAAGCAATATGGCATAAACACGGGTTATATATACAGTATAATACCTACCATACATACAGCATAATCGAGGATTCGATTAAACACTGTTAAATCAATGTCAGGTTTAAGGTTAGGAAACAGAAACGACTGACTTACAGCTGCCTTCTTCTGATTGGATGGCACCATGAACACGTTCTGGATCTGCATCATGGCAGCGATAGTGATGATCTCTTTGGAGCATCCGAAGTTTCCCGACTCAAGTAACATCTTGGCGAACATGGGGCTGAGTGGGAACTCAGCCATTCGGATCCCCACTGGCTCAGTCAGACGCCCATACTGATCTAGACCTGCACCAGGATGTCACATTAGCAGCATGAAAAAAATTTTTTTTTAATCAAAGCACGTAATAAAAATATTACATAATTTTAAACATTAGGGCAGTGTTTCCCAACCTTTTTGAGCCAAGGCACACCTTTTACATTAGAAAAATCATGAGTCACACCACGGAACAAAAATGATACTGCCCTCTAGCAGAACAGCACTGTCACTACACGTTAAGTGAAATCGGTTAATCTTCCGCGTCACACCTGATGATTTCTCACGGCACACTAATGTGCCGCGGAACAGGGGTTGGGAAACACTGCATTAGTGGAGAATTTCCACACAATGTTTGCATCAGCATGAGCTACAAACCAGTTTCCAAACTTCACGTACGTACATTACACGGGAACTGTTCTGGTTTATTATCTTAGGATAACAAACATTATCCACCTCACAAACAAGGGATAATGCTTGAATCAAAATGGTGAACAAAAATTTATGAATCTGATTCTCGACCAATCAGTGCAGTCTTCCTGGCATTGTCTTAGCAACAGATGAGTTCTATTTACACCAAGTCATGTCTGTTTTGTGGATTCTCATTGAATACAGATAATAAGAAAACACCCTGAGCAACCACTACCTTGCAACTCCATCTGTATCGTGCTGGAGCAGCCCACATTTATTTCACGGTTACTAAAAACCCTTTATTCAAACTTTAAATGTGTTTCCAAAGATATTATAAAGCAGCATGTATGATCTTTGTCACTTTCAGAAAATGTAAATACAAAACATAAAAGTTGAATTTTAGTTCATTTTCATTAGGTACGTACCTGTGTAGTATACTAAAGCTAAAACAATTATGTTCTGTAAACAATTCCGGCTCAGTGGATATCGCTGAATATCCACCTCAAAGTTCCATTCAGGGGAATATTTTATGATATCCACCCCGCTTTCATTGTATAAGTGTTATTTATCAGGAATAAAGAAAAACATCTTACCGCCAAGTGCGAACAGCAACTCCAAAGCCTGCACCATGGTCTGAGCCGGCGGCGGCTGAAATAGGGAACACGTATGGAATAAAACGCCCCTTATTGTTTGCTTGTATATGAAAATAAATCAACAATGACATTGTGTCTTGAGTCACAGAGGAGAAGACGATTCAAACTTGCTAAGTGTTGTAGGTTGCAGCGTTCATTACCTCTGCCAAGGATTTTATCTTTTATTTTCGGTTCTTGCTCTTTTAGCGGGGATTACGCAAAAAGCTAAGAGTTTTCACGCAATTTTTCCCAGAGGAGGGGCTTTGGACAAGGAAGACTCCATTCAAATTTGGAGATGATTTGGATCAAATATCAGAGCAATTTTTTTTTTTGAAAGTCGGATACTACAGAAAGATCAGCAGTCCGTGTTAAGTTAGAGATAAACAGATAGAAAATAAAAGTAGAAAACTTTCTTGAAAACTTCAAGTGGCACATCAACAAAGTGCGTGCCTATCAAGCCGGAAAATGCAAGTTCGAATCCAAAGCCATGTTACCACCAGTCCATGGGAGCTAATTGGCCGAGACCTCAAGGAAGGGAGGGAGGGCATACGCTCAATTTCCTGTTACTCACAAAGATTGCTAGCTAATCATGGGTGTCTGTGAGCTCATTTATATGAGGGAGCATATAGTGCTTTCCCTCCACGTGTGTTAGATCGCCCCCTAAATACGCATGCGCAGCAGTTTGAAAAGAGGTGGGTGGCCAACACTGAAAGCATAACATGATCTCGCCTCTCCCTGCTTGGTCATGGTCATGTGAAAGCAAAAGCAATATTTGACGGGTGGGGAAATGGATCCGACTAAATTAGAAAGAAAATGGAGAAAAAAATAAATAATTTGAAATTAAATTTATGGAAATAAAACTAAAATACAGTGCTACTTTGTCTAACGAATTAAATCTGTTCCGAGGGGAAGCTCGTAAGCCAAAAAGTCCGTTAGATGAAAAAATTATTCCCATAAATGAATCAGTTCCAACCCCCTCCTAAACTCATAACTTGACACAAACACATATATTTGACCTACTATATTAAGGATAAACATGTAAAAACAATAAATATTTCATAATAATAATAATACAGTGGTACCTCGCCTTACAATAGACCCAGCAAACGAAAAATCCAGGTTACGAAAAACATTTTCCTAAATTTTTTGTCTCTGTATACGAAACGCTCCAAACGTGCCATTCAAACACGCCATTCAAACACTAAAACGCGCTGTTCAAACATTCAAACAATGTGCGAGTTGCTCTCCCACTGGCTGTCTCCCAACATCCCGCCCCACCGGCCTCCCATTGGCTAGGAGGGATAACGCAGCTCCCTACCATTGGCTTTTATGGAGCTGCATCTCCCATAATGCTTTTTGTGTAAAGGACAGAGTTACTGTTGTTTCATGAGTTTTTTGACTCAGGCTTTTAACCTTCCATAAACATTTGTAAGATTATAACTCTGCTAAGAAGACAAGATCAACACACACACACACACACACACACACACACACACACACACGCGCACACAAACACACACAGACACACACAGACACGTGTGATTTCCGGTGCAAGTGAAAAGAAGAAGTGGGCTTGTGGCATGTGGTTGAGTGATATCACAAAGGAATATGGCCAAACCCGTCTACCATCGGAACGATATTGAAGCAGAAGGAGGTCTTAAAAGGTATACTTTTATAATTTTTAAAGGGTTTAGGAGTTAGTATTGGGGGCCTTGGAACGAATCACACATTATACATGTAAAATGCGGTTCTACTTACGAAAAATCCAGGTTATGACAAAGTCTCTGGAACGGATTAATTTCGTAAGGTGAGGTAGCACTGTACATGTACATTAACATTAATAATAATAATAAATAATAATAAAACAAGAATAAACAATAAGTGAACTACAGCTCATACTGGTATTTCTACATATTCATATTCTACACCTACAGACAGGAAGCTGAAGCGCAGGACATTGTCAATGCCCAGAGCTTTGAGCTGGAGAATGACCGGAGCCAAATTACTGCGCTGCATCTCAGGCACGGTGCTCTCCGGAAGCTTCTGGAAGTCTTCCTCTGAATAAACAACACACCAGTTTAGAAAATGAAACAGATGTACACATGAGTTCTGAGATAACAGATGATCATGTGATGTATCCACCTGTGTAAAGACGGAAGCATTTCCCGGGCCGGTTACGTCCGGCTCTTCCCGCCCTCTGAGACGCTGAGGCTTTGGAGATCGGCGTCACCACCAGAGACTCGATGGCCGTCAGGGGGTTGTAGCATCTCAGCTTGACAAATGCGCAATCGATCACAAATACGATTCCGTTGATGGTGATGGACGTCTCGGCAATATTAGTGGCGACCACCACCTATTTTTATTTATAATATTTTAGTTGGATTGTAAACAAACACAGAACCAAAACAAGATGTAAAATAGGTGAATAAGAGATAACAAGCTTTCAACATGAAACCTTTCATCCAAAATGAACTGACAACAGAAGATAAAACACATCAGATACTCAGTGGTGAATGGAGAACTTTAAAGATTGTATTATTATCAATAACAGAAACATAACGCCCATGCTGGTCATGATCATGGCTCGGTACGTATGAGTCTGGGAGATGCAGTTCTCAAACCTCTGTATCACCACGCTAAATGGATTATAATATTTATATGATAATAATGTTGTACTTTCACCTTTCGGACAGTAGGGGGCAACCGTTCAAACACTTTCAGCTGCTCAGAGTAAGGCAGGCCAGCATACATGGGAAGCACACGCAGATGTTTCTTCATGCCGTGGCGGGACAGAGAGCGCGCCCCATCCTGCAGCATGGACACCACCTTTTCCACCTCATCCTACACACACACACACACACACACACACACACACACACAGAGCACAGGTTATTGTTTATGTAGTAATAATCAATTGATGAGGAATTACGAAGGTGTCTACACAGGTAGAGTAAAACAACATAAAAGACGAGCTGATGATATAAAACCATCATAACTTTCTAATCACTGTAGTACAGGCGTGGCCAACCCGCGACTTCCGAGCCGCATGTGGCTCTTTGCCTAGTTTCATGTTCATATTGAAGTTTGTATTTTTTAATGTGCGGGTTCGCTTCGCTTGAGTTCGATACGGTATTATTGTCAAATGCTTATGTGCATGAGATGAAAATACTGCAGAGCTTCCCAGTACGGGCGAGAACATTTCAGTAAACAATGTGTGTCACATTTGCTCTTAAAATGGCAGAAAAACATGCACAGCAAAATGAAAATATGAAGATGAACAGAGGACATTTTTAAGAGTAGGAGGGGTTTATTTTGTTGTTGTTGAATGTAATGGAAAGCCGTTCTTATATATCAGGTGTCATTAGTGCATTTCAAAACTTTAACTATTCAGCACCACTCCAGCTCACTGCATGCTAACCTCGACCAGGAATTTCCTAAAGGGACTGAACCTCACAAGCACAAGGTGATCACTTTGAAAAGTCAGGAAGAAAACCACATGCAGTTTTTCAAAAAATTTACGAAGCGCTCAGAGACCGTAACGCTTGCATCACATCAACTGGTTTGGAACATGACAATGGCCAAAACGCCATACAATGAAGGAGAGTTTGTTATAAAATCTCTCTGTGACGTTGTTTAAATCTTGTCTCCTGAAAACAACAAACTGAACCGCGTGGTTTCGGACATCCGACTGTCCCGCCGCACTGTTGAACTCAAAATATTGGACATTAACACGGCTATTGAATTACAGCTGCACTCTGACCTTCAAAGATGCGTTTTATCATGTTGGTGTGTGAATTTACAATAAATCTGGCTGAGCAGAGGTGTGTGTGTGTGTGTGTGTGTGTGTGTGTGTGTGGTGTGAGAGAGAGATGGAGAGAAAGGGATGGGTGATGTTCATGTGTGCCTGTGTGTATGATGCTGCTCTCTGTGGTAACACAGTAAAAAATGTGGCTCTTGGTCTCTGACTGGTTGGCCACTCCTGCTGGAATAGATTCGGAATAAAACATTGCAGAATGTGACGTTAGCGACGGTAGCAGCTGCTCCGTTTCATCACAGATTGTTTTCCTACAGCAGCACTGCTCTATTACTTGAAGGAAAAAATAATAATAATAACAATAACAATAATAATAATAACAGTAGTAATGATGTTAACTGAGTTTGAAACAATAATATATGGACATTAGCAGACATGTTTGTCTGAAATGGTACTCTTTTTTTCCTGATAAAGTTGAGAAATTTATCACATCACCTTCTAATTTATATTTTTATAAACAAATGCACAAGTTGTTTTTCTTATTTTCTGAAACACATTCATTCATTCATTTTCTGTAACCACTTAATTCTAATTAAGGTTGCATTGAGGCTGGCGGCCATCCCAGCTGACTCCGGGCGAGGGCAGAGTACACCCTGGGCAGCTCGCCAGGCTATCTCAGGGCAGAAACATGCTGACGGCTTTGCAGCTCCTCTTGTTGAAAGTCAGCAACAGTTCTTTTACATGAACCTCACACCATAGACAGTGAGAGACATGGCCAGCCTTTGATAACCCAGTTAGTGCACTGAGGGGACAGCAGTGACAACCTGTGGAATGTGGGGCTTAAACCCCTAACCTCGAGATCAGTGATCCAGCATCTTTACCACCAAGCCACCACTTCTAAAAACACATTTATTCCTATTTTACCCATTTTTGGTGATCTAGTGTTCGTGTGTGTGTATATATATATATATATATATATATATATATATATATATATATATATATATATATATTAGTTCTCTGTACAGCACTGTATCAACTGGGGTTGTTTCTCCGGTGCTTAATCAATACATCTGGATTGTATTGGACAAGTCTATGAATGAATGAATGAATGTGCAGTTAAAAAATAAAATTTAGAGATCAGAATCTGGAATGATTCGGCGAATAAAAGAAACGCGATATCGACAAGAAAGGCGTCGAAAAAATGTAAACGATTTATAATAAAACACCTTCAAGAAGGAAATCCACTTTTGAGTGTGGCAAAAATGGTTAATTGTCCTGGTCGGCTGTGTGTAAAGTTTGGTGCAAGTGTCTCATGCAGCAACAAGCACAAACACACACACACACACACTCACACACACACAAACACACACACACACACCTGTCCTGTGAGAAACACTAGCACGTCTCCATCATCCTCAGTTTCATGAATCTTCAGTACGGTTTCCACTGTGGCCTTTACATAATCTGGAACTGGACTAAACACATACAGACCGAGAGAGAGAGAGAGAGAGAGAGAGAGAGAGAGAGAGAGAGAGAGAGAGAGAGCGCAAGGTTAGAGGATGAGAAAACGAGTCTCACCAATCTGTTCTGATCATTTAGAAAATGACATCAACGTCTTTTCCTTTCGGCTGCTCCCTTCAGGGGTTGCTACAGCGAATCATCTGCCTCCATCTCACCCTATCCTCTGTATTTTCTTCTCTTACTCCAACTACCTTCATGCCCTCCTTCACCACATCCATAATTCCTCTAGGCCAGGGGTGTCAAACTCATGCCACAAAGGGCCATGTGGCTGCAGGTTTTTGTTTCAACCAAGCAGCAGCACACCTAATTTGGCTCATTTAAACGCTTTGACTCTTCAGACAGTCGATTGGTCAATTTGTGTGCTCTGTCCAGAGACTGACCAATCAACTGCCTGCAGACTCTTATCAGTTGTTAGAATGAGCCAAGTCAGGTATGTTTTCCTTCCAGATAACACACTAAGTACTCTCCTACCTGCCTCCCTGATCACATTAGCTGTAGTTGTCCAGTCACCTGGAAGCATTTTAAAAATAACATCATGTCTATTAAAGCTTCAGATGTCAACCAAGTAAAAATCATTTCACACCATTTCAAGTATACAGCTGGAATGTTTTGTAAAATGTATTCAATTTATTCCATGCTAGTTATTCATTCATTCATTTTCTGAACCACTTAATCCTAATTAGGGTTGCAGGGAGGCTGGGGCCGACTCTGGGCGAGGGCAAAGTTCACCCTGGATGGCTCATCAGGCCGTTGCAGAGCAGAAACAGGCTGATGGCAATGCAGTTCCCCTTGAGGAAAGTCAGCAATGGTTCTTTTACATGAACCTCACACCATAGACAGCGAGAGACACGGCCGGCCTTTGGTAACCCAGTTAGTTGCACTATGGGGACAGCATTGACAACCCAGTGATAGTCAGGCTTGAACCCCCAACCTCAGGATCAGTGATCTTCTGCCTTCTGCCTGGTAGTTCCAACCTCAGCATCCTACTACCATATACTCACTATCCCTCCTCTGTACATGTCCAAACCATCTCAATCTATCCGCTCTGACTTTGTCTCCAAAACCTCTTACATGTGCTGTCCCTCTGAGTTACATTACTGTAAATTTCTGTCATTCCCTAACTGAAGATTTTCTTACCTAAATTCATTATTTTGTGGAAAATATGAAAAGTTATATAACATTTACACTTTGTGATCTAGCAGGGTTTCAAAAGAAATGGGGGGGGGCATAAAACGATCAGGCTCTTCTAACTGGAGAACAATTAGAGGTATAATACTAAGGTATGTTGTTTTCTGCCCAAAAAACAAAAAAATATTTAATTAACTTACTTTGTATAATATCAAAAGCCCAGTTAATAATTTAAGGTGTAAAATAACAGCACAAAGCAGCACCTGACTGTGTAGAAAACATCCACAGGGAAAGTGCGACCTTCAACAGTCAAGATCCCACAGGTGTCCTTGTTCGGGTCTCCCGATTCATTCAGGTTGAAAAAGTCATGAAATTTCTGCAAGAACAAACAAACGTCACTTTCGTTCCTTCCTTTTATAAGCCAATTAATCCTAACTAAGGTTACAGTGAGGCTGGCTCCTCATTTTTCTTTAACCGCTGAACTTTTTTTAATGTAGGAGTACCTCAAGGCTATGTACTAGCATCAATTAGGTTTTTCTTTTTACATATAACATAAAAGAGCAAGCTTTATAATAAATAGTGAATATAAATTTTTGAAGACACTTATTTGTTCGGAAAACTGTGGGACAAGACTGTTGATCAACCAAAGAATTTAATTTCTAACACACTGTAAAAGTTTAACATAGAAAATAATACGTCATGAATATAAAAAAAAATTCCTACAATTATTTTTGAACTTGTTTTCAAATGCACATTCAAGCTATCAAAAACCATTATAATGTAATTTGCTGTAGTATTTCGCTTTTTTAGCACAAATATTTATGTACTGACGTGGAAGTGGTGGCCTGGTGGAAAAGGGCACTGGATCGCTGATCCTACGTTTGGGGTCCACAAGGTTTTCACTGTACCCCCCAGTAGAGCTAACTGGGTTATTAAAGGCCAACCATGTCTATCACTGTCTATGGTGAGAGGTTCATGTAAAAGAACCATTGCTGACCTTCATAAAGAAATACATATAAAAGTTCTAAAAAATATATATTTTTTTTATGTACCAAGTAAATTTATTCATTCATTCATTTTCTGAACCTTAATTAGGGTCACGGAGAGGCTGATGCCCACTTCAGCCAACTCTGGGTGAGGGCAGAGTACACCCTGGACAACTCACCGGGCCATCGCAGAACAGAAACACGCCGACGATTATGCAGCTCCTCTTGATGAAAGTCAGCAATGGTTTTTTCCATGACCCTCCCACCACAGACAGCGAGAGACATGGCCGGCGTTTCATAACCCAGTTAACTGTCTATCTTCCTTTCGGCCTTTTCCCTTTTACTCGGGAGTCGCCACAGCGAATCATCTGATTCGCACGTTTGATTTGGCAGAGGTTTTTACGTCGGATGCCCTTCCTGTCACAACCCTTTTAGCAAGGGACAGAAACACGCTGACGACTTTGCAGCTACTCTTTACGAAAGTCAGCAATGGTTCTTTTACATGCCTCTCACCATAGACAGTGAGAGACACGGCCCGCCTTTGATAACCCAGTGAGCCGCACTGGGGGGGACAGTGACAACCTTGTGGAGAGTGGGACTAGAACCCCCAACCTTTGGATCAGCGATCCAGCGCCCTATACCACTAGACCACCACTGCCCCACTCATAACCCAGTTAATTGCACAGCAATAATAACCGGTAATAATGGGGTTTGAATCCACAACCTTAGGATTGATAATCCAGCACCTTACCACCAGGTCACCACTGCCTTCCCAGTAAATTTAAACAATATTGATACATTAATTATAATAAATTATGCACACAGCTCTCCGTGACAGGGAGGGCCACAGGAGCTAATTGTCTGAGCTCTCATGGGAGGGAGGGAGGGACGGCATACACTCACTTCCCGGTCACTCACAGCAATAACAGACAATCATTGGAGTCTGTGAGCTCATTCGTGCCAGGGGGCGCTTTATTTCCGAATATGTTAGACCGCCCCTAAAATACACATGGTGCCGCAGTTCGAAACGATGCGGGTGGCCAGCACTGTAATTCACGGAGGGGGCGTGTGCCTGCTTTCGCTCCTCCCTTGATACAATTAAAGTAAGGAGGAAAAAATGGGGGAAAACCCAAAAAAGAGGATGAGTTATCAAAAAAAAAAAGTGAAGGACAGCACTACTGTATAGTAGCGTAAAATAATGTAACGAAACAGAAAGTTAGGAAAACAGAGTAAAATACGGCATAAAGTAATAAAGTAATATTTAATAATAAATATTATAAGGAACTTCCAAAAGAACTATCCAAAGGAACTGAAGAGATATCCGGTAAAAGACAACAATGTAATATAAATTCCTTATAGTAAACTAATTATCATGCAGCAGTGTATTGTACAATAAAATCTGAGTAATGGAGAGTAAACGGAGAAGCGAGAAGAGTCATGAAAGTTATACAAATATAAACGCTGATTAAAGTGCAGTTGTCCTGTTCTGTAATTATGATTCTTTATAAATCACGTTAATAATAAAAAGTGTATTACACATCACTTTAATTAGATTCTTATGTTAGTCAATTAAAAATAATGAAGCTATGCACAACCTTTGCATCCAGAGTAGCGGATGCGACGATTAATCGTAGGTCTCTCCTCTTCTTTTGAATCTGAAGACAGACAGAGAAAGAGGAGGGGGGTGAGAGAGAGAGAGAGAGCAAGCGCAAGAGAGCATGGAAGAGAGCAAGAGAGAGAACAAAAGAGGGTGCGAGAGCATGCGAGCGTGAGACAGCATGCGAGAGAGCGAGAGATAGAGAGCCAGAGAGAGAGAGATAACTTTAGCACTTTATTTTTTTCATCCATTCTGCACAACTTTGTTAAAAGAACTGAAACCTTGAACAGTTTTTTTTTTTTTGTATTTAAACAATCAAGACAACATTAAGGTTCTGAAAAAACCTCCCAGAGATCCAATCAGACTTCAGCAGAACTTTACATTTCTTGGTCCGCATCAGCGGTCCGGAGAACGAGTGAAATAGATACGGAACACAAACAGGGACTGAAAAGCATTTTCTCTGGATGACGTGCAGAACGTACACAGAAATCTAAAGCACGATCAGAACCAAAACTTAAACTGCAGAACTCAGGAGAGCACCAAACTTACAAAATCACAACAGGAGAGGTTCACACTGAAATCTCTGTAATCCTGGAATTTATTACAGAATAATGAAGGGGTGGCGGCATTTCCCTGGGTACGACAGATCGAGAGAGAGAGAAGTAAAACACTGGGACGAGCGAGTCACCTTCTTGAGAAGGCCGATGGCAATGTCGGTGTAAAGAGTTCTCTCGTGGGCCTCATCCAACATCAGGACACTGCAAGGACACACACATACAAACATACATACACACACACACACACACACACACACACAAGCACACTGTGTCATAAAAAAAGAAAATAATAATAATAATACTGTCTACACTTGGATTTTTACAGTAAAAATATTTTGCTTTGCATGAACTCAGACCTGTATTTTTTCAGGAGTGGGTCGGCCATCATCTCCCTGACCAACATCCCGTCTGTAAGGAACTGAAAGAAGAAAAAGGGTTAAAGATCAAAGGTCAGTTTTCGGCCCATTCACAGTTCACCGTTCACGGCCCCGCATACTCACAGATTTTGCTCTCAAAGGGTTTTTTTTCATAATGTTCTTAAATTAGCACAGTGCTTCTCAATTATTTTCTGTGACGTACCCCCTCAGAAAGAAAAAAATTATTTCAACCCCCTCCACCTCCCAGCGCCCCGCTTGCGACTATAAATAGTATTATTAGTCTATAAAATTGTTATGAATACACCTCTACATAACATTGTATATTTATTAACATTAAAACATTTTTAAAGGATTAAATAGTAAAAAACACTTAATTCTAGTACAGTATGGCAAAAAAGCATGTTCCTCAGGGTCATACATGCTCCCCCTAGCATCAAACCACACACCCCCAAGGGGGGCGTGCCCCACTATTTGAGAAGCACTTAATTTGCGGCAGCCCCAGCAAATCATACATATGCATCATCACGACGTTACTGGAACGTGATTCAAATTTAGCCAATGACTGAGAGCTTTTGTTTCTCCCTCCTGCTGGTTGGTTGCAGATGATGTGTACACCTCTTTTTTCTCCTTTAAAGGTTTAGTTGCAAAATAATGTGATCCACAAACAAGAAAACAAACTTTACAACTAATATAAAGCAAAATAAAACAGTGCAACAAACGAAAATACAAAACTTTAAACACAACGATGTTAAAAATATAGCAGTATAATGAGGTTAAATATAAATAAATATAATATAAATATGGTATCCTGAGGTATGAACCAACTGTTGTACCTTTATACGGGTGGCTTGAGGATCTGAGCAGTCATCAAATCGGATAGTGTATCCCACTTCATGCCCTAAAAATGCCCCACGTTCCTCTGCTACCCGAGTGGCCACCTACACACACACACACACACACACACACACACACACACACACACACACCCACACATGCACACACATACACATGAACCAAAATGTTTCAGATCAGGAACTAAAATTCTGTTTTAAACTGATAACCAATGCTGTATCATTTATATCTTGCTTTTGGTACACAGAACCACACAACCAGAACTTTTATTCCAGGTGCCAGAACTGTGCAAACAGTTCTATACTAATTTTGGTTCTGTAGATTCTGGTATCTGGATCTAGTAACAAAAACCATATTGTTTTATTAGTACTATTATTGTATATTCTAAATAGAAAATAATATTAATTCCATAATCCAGTAGCAAAAGGTTCTGGTTCCTGTTACCTGTCTTTGGTACCAGAAAAGGCATGGAAGAAAATGTAATAGTATTTGGGGCGTGGCTAATATTTCAGTGTAACTCAAAACTATAAACTAGCCATTACTTCTGAGTTATAAATGCTACTTCTTCAGAATTTTAAAGGATATACACAATTTCAAGACATCCAGTGGTACCTTTAGTACCGTTCCAGGATATAAATAATTTACAACAATATACAACAGTACACACCGACGTAGCAGCGACCCTCCGTGGTTGAGTCA
The DNA here is from genome assembly GCA_024760905.1 of Plotosus lineatus. Taxonomy (NCBI): domain Eukaryota; kingdom Metazoa; phylum Chordata; class Actinopteri; order Siluriformes; family Plotosidae; genus Plotosus; species Plotosus lineatus. The sequence continues at coordinate 45,884,488 of CM045738.1, forward strand.
CGCCGATTACTTTCCCCTCAGCCGCCCATCCAGCTTCCAAGAGGTACTGAAACACACACGCATACACACACACACATACACACACACATACAAACCAGCCCATTGCACACAGCCTGACACTGCAGAACTGAATTCAAAGCAATCAGCACTCTACGATATGGCAAGAGAAAAGTTATAAACTTCACAAATACAGATTTTCTTTCCTCACGTCAGCACATTGCACATAAAAAGACGCAACCATGAATCAGGCCATGTTGTAAAAGCAGAAGAGGAAAAGATGTTCATTGTGCTAACCTGAGGAATCTGGGTGCTCTTCCCTGAACCGGTCTCTCCCAGGATCACTACAGTCTGAAAGCTTTCCACCATGTACAGGATGTTGTTCCTGTGCTGTGGATAAAAAAAAAAATACAACAATGAACAGCAACATCATTCAAACACATAATAATAATAATAATAATAATAATACATTTTATTTATATGGCGCCTTTCTCAGCACTCAAGGTCGCCTCACATCATATATCATACATCTTACATCATTACATCATACAGCTAGTTTCCATCTGTAGTCCCTAATTTAGAATGGCCAATTAACCTACAGTGCATGTCTTTGAATTGTGGGAGGAAACCGGAGAACCCGGAGGAAACCCACACAAGCACGGGGAGAACATGCAAACTCCACACAGAAACGCCCAGGCCGGGAATCGAACCCGGGCCTTCTTGCTGTGAGGCGAACGTGCTAACCACTACGCCACCGTGCCTCCATAAAACAAAAATACATCCACATACACAGCTCTACATATTGTATACATTCATTCACTCATTTTCCGAACTGCTTAATCCTAATTCGGGTTACGGGGGGTTGCACCCATCCCAGCCAACTCCGGGCGAGGGCATACTACACCCTGAATAGCTCGCCGGGCCATCGCAGGGCAAAAACACACTGACGGCGATGCAGCTCTTCTTGCTGAAAGTCAGCAATGGTTCTTTTACATGAACGTCCCACCAAAAACAGTGAGAGATGGCTGACCTTTCATAACCCAGTTAGTGCACTGGGGGGGACAGTGACAACTTGTTGAGAGTATGGCTTGAACCCCTGACCTTGGGATTAATGATCAAGCACCTTTGCCACCAGACACTAGTCTTTCTCAAAAAATTAGCATATTGTGATAAGTTAATTATTTTCTGCAATGTAGTGATAAAAATCAAACTGTCATATATTTTAGATTCATTGCACACCAACTGAAATATTTCAGGTCTTTTATTGTTTTAATACTGATGATTTTGGCATACAGCTCATGAAAACCCAAAATCCCTATCTCAAAAAATTAGCATATTTCATCCGACCAATAAAAAAAGTGTTTTAAATACAAAAAAGTTAACCTTCAAATAATTATGTTCAGTTATGCACTCAATAATTTGATCGGGAATCCTTTTGCAGAAATGACTGCTTCAATGCGGCGTGGCATGGAGGCAATCAGCCTGTGGCACTGCTGAGGTGTTACGGAGGCCCAGGATGCTTCGATAGCGGCCTTAAGCTCATCCACAGTGTTGGGTCTGGTGTCGACCAACTTTCTCTTCACAATATCCCACAGATTCTCTATGGGCTTCAGGTCAGGAGAGTTGGCAGGCCAATTGAGCCCAGTAATACCATGGTCAGTAAACCATTTAGCAGTGGTTTTGGCACTGTGAGCAGGTGCCAGGTCGTGCTGAAAAATGAAAATCTTCATCTCCATAAAGCTTTTCAGCAGATGGAAGCATGAAGTGCTCCAAAATCTCCTGATAGCTAGCTGCATTGATCCTGCCCTTGATAAAACACAGTGGACCAACACCAACAGCTGACATGGCACCCCAGACCATCACTGACTGTGGGTACTTCACACTGGACTTCAGGCATTTTGGCATTTCCTTCTCCCCAGTCTTCCTCCAGACTCTGGCACCTTGATTTCCGAATGACATGCAAAATTTGCTTTCATCCGAAAAAAGTACTTTGGACCACTGAGCAACAGTCCAGTGCTGCTTCTCTGTAGCCCAGGTCAGGTGCTTCTGCCGCTGTTTCTGGTTCAAATGTGGCTTGACCTGGGGAATGCGGCACCTGTAGCCCAGTCCACTGCCTTCCACAGGTCCCCCAAGGTCTGGAATCGGCCCTTCTCCACAATCTTCCTCAGGGTCCGGTCACCTCTTCTGGTTGTGCAGCGTTTTCTGCCACACTTTTTCCTTCCCACAGACGTCCCACTGAGGTGCCTTGATACAGCACTCTGGGAACAGCCTATTCGCTCAGAGTTTTCTTTCTGTGTCTTACCCTCTTGCTTGAGGGTGTCAATGATGGCTTTCTGGACAGCAGTCAGGTCGGCAGTCTTACCCATGATTGCGGTTTTGAGTAATGAACCAGGCTGGGAGTTTTTAAAATCCTCAGGAATCTTTTGCAGGTGTTTAGAGTTAATTGGTTGATTTAGATGATTAGGTTAATAGCTCGTTTAGACTACCTGAACATGATATGCTAATTTTTTGAGATAGGAATTTTGGGTTTTCATGAGCTGTATGCCAAAATCATCAGTATTAAAACAATAAAAGACCTGAAATATTTCAGTTGGTGAGCAATGAATCTAAAATATATGAAAGTTTAATTTTTATCAGTACAATACAGAAAATAATGAACTTTATCACAATATGCTAATTTTTTTAGAAGGACTAGTATATATACACACAGTGAGTCGTCGACATACAACCGCTTTTGGTTCCGACAGTAAATCGATCTGGTCGTATGTCGACTTTCCATCCAAATGCACTCGTGTCAAAAAAAAAAAAACAGATGAATAAATCTCGCGCATTTAAATCTTCTATACTTCTATTTTCAATTCCACGTCACTGTGACGCAAAGCGGAGAGCCAATCCTTTCTGTACTCCACTGTGTGGGTGGGTCCGATAGCTTCAAACTCTAATTTTATTGGATTATAACTACAGCCACAGATTGCACGTGTTGTTTTTGAGTAAAAAGATAAAATTTCCCTCGTTTTGATCAGCTCATTTCCACGAAGCCAAGTACAGCTGGCAAGCAAACACAAATGGACAGATATGGAAAAACTTCAACCCGCAGACCAGCTGATTGCCAAAACTTCAGACTCGCTTCCTGTCACAAACACTGCAGCGTGTGAGTCCAATATAATTAGAGTTTCAAGGTATCGGACCCGCCCACACACAGAAAGGATTGGCTCTCCGCTTCGCGCCACAGTGACGTGGCATTGAAAGTAGATGAATAGATTTGCTCTGAGCAGTTAGAAAGTAAAGCTGCATCATCTCCTGCTTGGCCTTTTAAGATGCTGGTGCGGCCGGCAGCACAAACAACTGTGGTATGCAATGCTCGCACTGTGCTGCCATGAATCATGCTTCACCACTTTTGCGGTCGTAAAGTCGATCAGACGTAACTCGCATAGGTCGCAAATCGACGACTCACTGTATACTCTCATACTCATATTATTATATATATATATATATATATATATATACATATACACATACATACACACACACACACACACACACACACATATATATATATATATATATATATATATATATATATATATATACACACACATACATATATACACACACATACATATGTGAACATATGAAATATGTGTTAAAAGTAAAAGAAAATTATTTAGTAAACCATTTAAACATTTTATGAACATATTAAACCATTTTATTAACGTATTTATGAATTAAACCATTATTAAACTTTTTTATTAACACACACACACCTGTCTCTATCTCTCTCTCTCTTTCTCTCTCACACACACACAATACAGTACACATTAAATGTGTATTGTATACACAAATGCTTATTGTGGCGCTGCGGGCTCCGCCCACAAGCAGGACACCGGAGCATTTTAAGATGTGGAATTCAAAGCGCATTCTAAGCTCATCTTCTATAATCACCTGAAGAGAGAGGATGGTTTCACCACGCCTCGAAACAGATCTGTAGTGATAAATGGAGTTTCAATAGAAAGTCTTTGTCCTGTCCTTTTATTTTTATTGTTATTTGCTCTCCCAAAAAGTATTGAGCACTCTCCTACGGAAGGATCTACTCAGAAAATCAATATATATATATATATATATATATATACACACACACACACACACACACACACACACACACACACACACACCCGTATACATATATAATAGTTACTGTAGAGTCATCATATCCGGTGACTAACATATTGGCATGTTTACGATCAAACTTATTTTATTACCCTGAACACAGGCAGCTTCTGTCTCTGTTTCTCGACAGACAGGGAACTGTGGGGGTTGTAGATGACGGCGGTGCCATTCGGCTCCGTGTTGAGTTCCCTCTCCTCGCACACTCCTGGTGCCTCAGCCCCTAAAGACATAAACACCAAAATAATGGAAGAACAAATGCAAGACTACAGGGAAGAAATAAAAATAAAGACTGAAGGATTCGCCTAAATGCACAGTGCAACTGTGGATTCTGATTGGTCGGATTGCGGAGATTCATCTCCCACAACAAAAGCTCAGAATGTTGCTGTATGACAGTAGGGTAACGTTTTTCTCTGAAGATGTTTGATGAACCCTTTATGGAAGTAGTTTCCAGTGTGAGCAGCTTTTGCAGCTATAAAAAAATACAATTTTATTTCATTTTTACAAAATCTGTAATTTTTAAGAAACACAAGACTGGTGATGCAAGATGAATAAATTCCTTTATTACGTACTGGTAAATGAAAATCAACTCTGGCATAGTGACAACAACTCCACCTCATAACTTTTGGTTAACAAGAGTCATTGAGAAATGATTTATCCCCACGAGATGTGAAATTGTGAGAATAGGACGTGAACGCATCAGTTCCAATGAGGAAAAGTAATGGCAATAATAACAGTCTACAGATATTAAACTAACAAGTCATATATAAACTAGTGAATGCCTGAATTAAATAAAACTAGGCATTTCTACACATAATATACCAAATACATCGGCGGCGCCTCGTTTACATCAACCCATGGTATAGATCCCAAAACATTAAAAAGCACAAGACTTACACCTTATCGGTTTCTTCAAATCACTCGCGTTCAAATCCGAGTTAATGTCACAGCCGTCCGTAGCTGGGAGTCCATGGAAGCTATTTGGTCGAGCTATCATCAGAGGGAGAGACAGCATACGCTCACCTCCCTGTAACTCACAGCAATTGCCAGCTAATCACAAGGGTCTGTGAGCTCATTCATACGAGGGGGCAGACAGCGCTTTCCCTCCGAGTGTATTAGACCCACCCCCAAATATGCATGTACTGTAAAAGCCAGGTGCCTGGCATTGCTTTTCACGGAGGGGGCATGTGCATGCTTTCGCCCCTCCCTGGTCAGTGGTGGTCATGTGATAGGGAAGGTAATACCTGATGGGGAGAAAATAAAAAAAAATTAAAAATGTAATAAATTTCCAAAATAAAAAACCGCAACAGTACAATAGCCCTCTACTATTTTTTTTCATGTTGTGATGGAAATGGAATACAGTGGTACCTTGACTAACAAAATTAATCCGTTCTGAGGGCAAGCTCGTAAGTCAAATTGTTCGTGAGATAAAACAAAATTTCCCATAGGAAATAATAGAAAACCAATTAATCCGTTCCAACTCCCTCCCAAAGTCATATAACCTGACACAAACACGCATTATATATTAATTAATAATTATAATATAATAAACAAGAATAAACAATAAGTCAATTAACCCTTCTGATCATTGACTGCGGCAAAGATGTCATGTGGGCAGGCATGAGGTGGTGCGTAACAGAGAAGGGGGAGGAGAATTTTGTGCAGCCATCTGCACACTACAAATGCCAGCGAGGAAAGGCTCGTGGTGAGCTCCCAAAAGGCCAGTGCTTCTCAAATAGTGGGGCGTGCAGTGTAATGCCAGACGGACGTGTATGACCCTGGGGAACATGCTTTTTTACCAGACTGTACAGTAGGCCCTTGACTATTCGCGGTTTTGCACCCACGGTTTGAGTATACGCTGACTGCCGAGCAACCGGCCCGTGATTCAAATTCAGTCCTCCTTTCTCCTGATTGGTTGAGCTGATGTCCCGCCCCTTTTTCCTCATTCGCGCACAAGTGATCAATGAGCCTCTTTTTTGTGTGTGTTTTAATTATCAGTTAAGCTCTATGATACCACTCAAATGCTATGCATCTTCTCTGGCTAAGCGATAGAAAACGCTGGATGTCTCTTCTGAAGCAACAAGACTTTCTCCTGAGAAACGACAGTTTTCTCTGAACTGTTATATTAAAATCTTTTTCAATTATGATTCTAGTACAGTCCCTAAGTTCATGTTTATGCGTGAGATTTTATGTTCTGTAGCATGTTTAACAAACGATACCAAAAGGATAAACTTTATTACAGTACTCTTCATGTCCTTTTACATTGAACTTGGATGTCTCCAAGATGGCGCTGCCCAGAGGGCAACGACCGTCGACCGGTCGACTCTACTACAGCTATAAGATCGGAGTATCTTCGGGCGTGTATAACTAAGCATAAACTGGGCTTGTTAGCCGGGATGCGGCTAGCAGAGCTAATATGCTATGGTAGGCAGCTCAATGCGAGCCGCACTCCAGCTGACAAGAAGCCCAGGCGGGAAGGGGCCAAACGACGACTCCAACGCTTGGGATCGCAGGGGATGAAGGCCATGTAGCCGGCTGGAGCAATCACCCCATCGGGTGTACTCTCCTCGAGCCATGTTTCACAGAAACACAGTTCTGTAGATCCCTCTACACGGCAAACTGAGCATGAAGCTCGTCCATCTTGTTTCGCAGGGACTGAACATTTTCAAGTAGTATGGCCGGAAGTGCTAACCAAGCCTCTGAGAACTCCGCCTGGGCTTAGCCAGTAACCGCTAACATTGAGCTCCCATAGCATAGAAGCTCAAGATAGAAGTTGTTGCGTGCTTAGTTGCCCGAAGCTAAAGCTGCTCATAGCTGTAGTAGGATCGACCGATCATAGACAAGCATAGTGCAAAAATGAACAAACAAATAAAAATTAAACCGAACAAAGAAACAATTTGACTCTGAGAACTCCGCAACGTTGCCCTCTAGGCAGCGCCATCTTGGAGATGTCACTCCAAGACGTCACTCCAAGTTCAATGTAAAAGGACATGAAGTGTAATAAAGTTTATCCTTTTGGTATCATTTGTTAAACATGCTACAGAACACAAAATCTCACACACAAACATTCTAAGAATTAACTTGGGTACTGTACTGGAAAAATAATTGAAAAGACTTTAAAACGAGTGCTTTACAACAGTATATGCTGTATAATGCAGCCATGAGGCGGGGGGGGGGGGGCACTAACCAGTATCTCTCCCCCTTATGCCAGTCCCAAGCCCGGAAAAATGCAGAGGGTTGCGACAGGAAGGGCATCCGGCATAAAACTTCTGCCACATTAAAAATGCAAGTGGTCAAAACAAAAATCATACCGGATCGGTCGAGGCCCGGGTTAACAACGACCGCCATCAGTGCTGTCAACCAACAGGGTGCTGATGGAAATTGGACTACTGATGGTCGAAGACGTGGAAGAAGGAGAGGCGGGAGGCGTGTCCGTAGGCAGAGAGAGAAGAGGAAAGGCGTGAGCCTAGGACTGAGAGTAGGGACTTTGAATGTTGGAACTATGCAAGGAAAAGATAGGGAGCTGGCTGACATGATGCAGAGGAGGAAGGTGGACATACTGTGTGTTCAGGAGACCAGGTGGAAAGGTAGCAAGGCTAGAAGCTTAGGAGCAGGGTTTAAGCTGTTTTATAATGGTGTGGATGGGAAGAGAAATGGAGTAGAAGTCATCTTGAAGGAGGGGTTTGTCAGGAATGTTCTAGAAGTGAAAAGAGTGTCAGACAGAGTGATGAGTCTCAAGTTAGAAATTGAAGGCGTGATGTTGAATGTTGTTAGTGCTTATGCCCCACAGGCAGGATGTAAGCTAGAAGAGAAGGAGAGATTCTGGAGTGAGTTAGATGAAGTGATGCAGAGTAACCCCAGAGGTGAAAGAGTGGTCATTGGAGCAGACTTCAATGGACATGTTGGTGCAGGCAACAGAGGGGACGAGGAAGTGATGGGCAGGTTTGGTATCCAGGACAGGAACACAGAAGGACAGATGTTGATCGATTTTGCAAAAAGGATGGAAATGGCTGTGGTGAATACTTTCTTCAAGAAGAAACAGGAGCATAGGGTGACTTATGAAAGTGGAGGTAAGAGCACACAGGTAGACTACATCTTGTGTAGGCGATGTAATTTGAAGGAAGTCAGTGACTGCAAAGTAGTAGTGGGTGAGAGTGTTGCCAAACAGCATAGGATGGTGGTGTGCAGGATGACACTGATGGTGAGAAAGGTGAAAAAGGCAAAGGCAGAGCAGAAGACAAAGTGGTGGAAGCTGAAAAAGGAAGAGTGTCGTGTTTTCTTCAAGGAGGAGTTGAAACAGGCTTTGGGTGGTCAGGAAGTGCTTCCAGATGACTGGACAACCACAGCCAATGTAATCAGGGAGACCGGTAGGAGAGTACTTGGTGTGTCCTCTGGAAGGAAAGTAGATAAGGAAACTTGGTGGTGGAATGAGGAAGTGCAGGAGTGTGTACAAAAGAAGAGGTTAGCCAAGAAGAAGTGGGACATTGAGAGGACCGAAGAGAGTAAACAGGAGTACAGGGAGACACAGCGTAAGGCGAAGGTAGCGGTGTCAAAGGCCAAACAGAGGGCGTATGATGACTTGTATGATAGGTTGAACAGTAAGGAGGGAGAAAATGATTTATACAGGTTAGCACAGCAGAGAAATAGAGATGGGAAAGACGTTCAGCAAGTTAGATTGATAAAGGACAGAGAGGGAAATGTATTGACTGATGACAGAAGTGTGCTGGGAAGATGGAAAGAGTACTTTGAAGAGCTGATGAATGAGGATAATGAGAGAGAGAAAAAGAGTAGAAGGGGTGACCGTTGAGGAGCAGGAAGTAGCAAAGATTGGTAAGGGAGAAGTGAGGAGGGCATTGAAGAGGATGAAGAGTGGAAAGGCAGTTGGCCCTGATGACATACCAGTTGAGGTATGGAAGTGTCTAGGGGAGGTAGCAGTAGATTTTCTGACAAGAATATTCAACAAGGTCTTAGAAAGTGAGCAGATGCCAGAGGAATGGAGGAGAAGTGTGCTGGTGCCCATTTTTAAGAACAAGGGAGATGTACAGAGTTGTGGCAATGAAGCCATGGGAAAGAATAGTGGAAGCAAGACTAAGGGCAGAGGTCAGCATTTGTGAACAACAGTTTGGTTTCATGCCAAGAAAGAGCACCACAGATGCAGTGTTTGCTTTGAGGATGTTAATAGAGAAATACAGAGAAGGTCAGAAGGAGCTGCATTGTGCCTTTGTGGATCTGGAGAAAGCATATTACAGGATGCCGAGAGAAGAACTGTGGTATTGTATGAGGAAGTCTGGAGTGGCAGAGAAGTATGTTAGAGTGCTGCAGGACATGTATGAGAGATGTAAAACAGTGGTGAGGTGTGCTGTCGGTGTGACAGAAGAGTTCAAGGTGGAGGTGGGACTGCATCAAGGGTCAGATCATTTGCTGTGGCGACCCCTGAAGGGAACAGCCGAAAGGAAAAGAAGAAGAAGAAGAAGATGCTGTATAATGTTTATATTTTATCATCAATAAAAATAAGAGTAAAATTGTCATGTTTTTCTCATTACTATATTTTATTACATTAATACTGTATTAATGAGTAAGACTGTCTACAGAAAGTGTTTAAGAAGCATATTTTAGCGCATGTAATAGATACATAGTATTTTTCTTCCGGCTGCTCATTCGTGCATGTGACGTGATGCATGGACTTTTACTTCCGGGTACAGAACTCGCGGATTATCACGATTCACGGGAGGGCTCGGAACCGAACCCCCGCGAATGTCGAGGGCCTACTGTACTAGAATTAAGTGTAATTGAGCATCTTCTACATTAGGTGGCAGTGGCACTCTCACTGTGTTCCCTATGGTGTAGGGAAAAAGCACCAAGCAAACAATGTGAAGCACAATAAACACTATTTATAGTCGCGCATGGGGCGCTGGGGGGGGTGAATTTTTTTTTCCTTTCTATAGGCTCGTCAAAGAAAATAATTGAGAAGCACTGCACAAGGCGTTCTTGGAGCACGGAGGAATACACGCAGAACAATGCGAGGCTAATTGGCCTGGAAAAGCCATTTCCCCAGCACAACTCGTAAATCAAAATTTTGCTTGTTGGATGGGGCAGATCTTTGGTGGGATCGGAGCTCTTCTTCTTTCTTCTTTTCCTTTCGGCTGTTCCCTTCAGGGGTCGCCACAGCATCTGCCTCCATCTCACCCTATCTTCTGCATCTTCTACTCTTACTCCAACGACCTTCATGTCCGCCTTCACCACATCCATAAATCTTCTCTTTGGTTTTCCTCTGTGCCTTCTGCCTGGTAGTTCCAACCTCAGCATCCTACGACCAATATACTCACTATCCCTCCTCTGTACATGTCCAAACCATCTCAATCTAGCCTCTCTGACTTTGTCTCAAAAACATCTAACATGTGCTGTCCCTCTGATGTACTCATTCCTGATCCTATCCATCCTCGTTAATCCCAAAGAGAACCTCAACATTTTCACCTCTACTACCCCCAGCTCTGCCTCCTGTCTTTTCCCCAGGGCCACTGTTTCTAAACCATACAACATCGCTGGCCTCATCATCATCTTGTACACTTTTCCCTTCATTCTTGCCGATACTCTCCTATCACACATCACACCAGACATTTTTCTCCATCCATTACAACCTGCCTGCACACGCTTCTTCACCTCTTTTCCACACTCTCCATTGCTCTGGATTATTCAGCCTAAGTACTTAAAATCCTCCACCTTCTTTATATCTGCCCCTGTAACTTCACCGTTCCTCTTGGGTCCTTGTCGTTCACACACATGTATTCTGTCTTACTGAGGTGAACCTTCATTCCCCTCCTTTCCAGGGCATACCTCCATCTCTCTAGATGTTCCTCCACTTGTTCTCTGCACTCACTACAGATCACAATGTCATCTGCAAACATCATAGTCCATGGAGATTCTTGTCTAACCTCGTATGTCAGCCTGTCCATCACCATAGCAAACAAGAAGGGGCTGAGAGCTGACCCTTGGTGCAGTCCCACCTCCATCTTGAACTCTTCTGTCACACCGACAGCACACCTCACCACTGTCTTACATCTCTCATACATGTCCTGCAGCACTCTAACATACTTCTCTGCCACTCCAGACTTCCTCATACAATACCACAGTTCTTCTCTCTGCATCCTGTAATATGCTTTCTCCAGATCCACAAAGGCACTATGCAGCTCCTTCTGACCTTCTCTGCATTTCTCTATTAACATCCTCAAAGCAAACACTGCATCTGTGGTGCTCTTTCTTGGCATGAAACCAAACTGTTGGGATCGGAGCTCGTATCATGGAAAAGTCGTTATAAAAGACACTCATAAGTCAACGTACCACTGTAAACTGTTCATGCAAGCTTTTAATTTTGGGTTGATCTTCTCTAAAATTCTCAACAGAACATCTACCATGAAACAGGGGTAGCACCTCAGGTCTCACTATACCATGCTTCACTGGAAACAGATGTAGTGAATCATTATTTTAGGACACAGTTTGAGGTTTGATTAAAAAGAAGGGAAAAGTACTTTGTGAACTTTTAAGATGTTAAATCTTTTTTAAACACATTAATTATGTTAAATCGCTCATGAGATGGGAATTAAAGTGTGCAGATGTTCAAAGATACCCAAAACATACCCTACATCACAGGTTTCAAACCTAAGGTCCACAGGCCAAATAAAGAGAGTTGTAAAATGAGACAAAGAGAGTTGTAAAATGAATGAAAACCTGAATCCAGGAGAGAAAGAGAACTATCCGCTCTGCTGGTGATTCACATCAGTGCAGGCTGAGTACGAAGCAAATATTCAGCAGCGCCCTTGCTCACTTGAAAGACCAAAAGTGTATTTGATATATTTGATATTATATTACAATGTTATGTTTGTAATAATTGATTTAGGGGTGTTTTATGAGATACGGTAATGGTATTTATGGATATATAGTACAGTATGAACATCATACGTCACTGGAACATACAGTAACAACTTACGTTCAGCCGTCCGGAACCAAACAAAAACGTAAGTCGGGGAGTCTTTGCATCAACTGTTACCATGAAGCCTAATTCATCATCGTTCCACTAGGTGGCAGCAGCTCATTACAAATATGCCATATACAGTGGTACCTCACCTTACGAAATTAATCCGTTCCAGAGACTTTTTCTTAACCTGGATTTTTCCTAAATTGAACCGCATTTTACATGTAAAACGCGTGATTTGTTCCAAGGCCCCCAATACTACCCCATAAACCCTTTAGAAATTATAAAAGCATACCTTTTAAGACCTCCTTCTGTTTCAATATCGTGCCGATGGTCGACGGGTTTGGCCATGTTCCTTTGCGATATCACGAGCCCGCTTCCTCTTTTCACTCGCACCGGAAATCGCGTGTGTGTGTGTGTGTGTGTCTTGACGATGTCTTCTTCGCAGAGTTATAATCTTACAAATGTTTATGGAAGGTTAAAAGCCTGAGTCAAAAAACAGTAACTCTGTCCTTGACACAAAAAGCATTATGGGAGATGCAGCTCCATAACAACCAATGGGAGGGAGCTATGTCATCCCTCCTAGCCAATGGGAGGCCAGCGGGCGGGATGTTGGGAGATAGCCAATGGGAAAGCAGCTCATGCTTTGTTTGAATGGCGCGTTTGGCTCATTTCGTAA
>CM045738.1:45904796-45907296 GCA_024760905.1 Plotosus lineatus
CTCTCACACACACACGCTCTCTCTCACACACACGCGCTTTCTCTCTCTCTCTCTCACACACACACACACACACACACTCACACTCACACACGCCAAGACACTCACACACGCCAAGACACTCACACGCGCACACTCACACACGCGCACACTCACACACGCGCACACTCACACACGCGCACACTCTCACACACACGCGCACTCTCACACACACGCGCACTCTCACACACGCGCACTCGCTCTCTCTCTCTCTCACACACACGCACTCACTCTCTCTCTCTCTCACACACACGCTCGCTCTTTCTCTCACACACACTCGCTCGCTCTCTCTCTCTCACACACTCGCTCGCTCTCTCTCTCTCACACACTCGCTCGCTCTCTCTCTCTCACACACTCGCTCGCTCTCTCTCTCTCACACACTCGCTCGCTCTCTCTCTCTCACACTCGCCGCTTTCTCTCTCTCACACACACACACTCGCTCTCTCTCTCTCTCTCACACACACACACTCGCCGCTCTCTCTCACACACACACACTCGCCGCTTTCTCTCACACACACACACATGCTCTCTCTCTCTCACACACACACGCTCTCTCTCTCTCACACACACGCTTCTCTCTCTCTCTCACACACGCTCTCTCTCTCTCACACACACGCCTCTCTCTCTCTCTCTTTCACACACACGCCTCTCACACACACACACACACACACACACAGACTCTCACACTTCACACACGCCAAGACTCTCACACACGCTGGGCGCACTCTCACACACTCAAGCACTCTCACACACGCTACAAGACTCTCACACACGCCACAAGACTCTCACACACGCCAAGACTCTCCTCACACACGCCAAGACTTTCACACACACGCTGCACTCGCTTCTCTCTCTCACACACGCCGCACTCGCTTCGCCTCTCACACACACTCGCTTCTCTCGCTCTCACACACACTCGCTTCTCGCCTCACACACACTCGCTTCTCGCTTTCACACACGCGCAGACATTCTCACACACGCCGCACACTCTCACACACGCCAAGCACACGCGCACACTCTCTCTCTCTCTCTCTCTCACACACACACACACTCGCTCTCTCTCTCTCTCACACACACACTCGCTCTCTCTCTCTCACACACAGACACTCGCTCTCTCTCTCTCTCACACACACACTCGCTCTCTCTCTCTCTCACACACACACTGCTCTCTCGCTCTCTCACACACACACACACACACACGCGCTCGCTCCCTCTCTCACACACACACGCACTCGCTCTCTCTCTCTCTCTCACACACACACTCTCGCTCTCTCTCTCTCTCTCTCACACACACACACACACTCGCTCTCTCTCTCTCTCTCACACACACACTCGCTTCTCTCTCTCTCTCTCTCACACACACACACACACACCTCGCTCGCTCGCTCTCACACACACACACTCGCTTCTCTCTCTCTCTCTCACACACACACACTCGCTCTCTCTCTCTCACACACACACACTCGCTTTCTCTCTCTCTCACACACACACACTCGCTCTCTCTCTCTCTCACACACACACACACTCGCTCTCTCTCTCTCACACACACACACTCGCTTCTCTCTCTCACACACACACACCCTCGCTCGCTCTCTCTCTCTCACACACACACTCGCTCGCTCTCTCTCTCTCACACACACACACACTCGCTCTCTCTCTCTCTCTCTCACACACACTCGCTCTCTCTTTCTCTCTCTCTCACACACACACCTCGCTCTCTCTCTCTCTCACACACACACACACACTCGCTTTCTCTCTCTCACACACACACACACACTCGCTTCTCTCTCTCTCTCTCACACACACACACTCGCTCTCTCTCTCTCTCACACACACTCGCCTCTCTCTCTCTCTCACACACACACTCGCTTCTCTCTCTCTCTCTCTCACACACACACACACTCGCTTCTCTCTCTCTCTCACACACACACACACTCGCTCTCTCTCTCTCTCACACACACACACTCGCTTCTCTCTCTCTCTCTCACACACACACACTCGCTCTCTCTCTCACACACACACTCGCTCTCTCTCTCTCTCTCACACACGCACTCGCTCTCTCTCTCGCTCTCACACACACACACACTCGCTCTCTTACACACACATGCTCTCTCTCTCACACACGCACGCTCTCTCTCTCTCACACACACATACGCTCTCTCTCTCTCTCACACACACACACACACACACACACACACACACACACGCCACACTCTCACACACGCCAAGACACTCACACACGCACACTCACACACGCTGCACACTCACACACGCCGCACACTCACACACGCTGCGACACTCACACACACACGCGCACACTCTCACACACGCCAAGACTTCACACACACGCGCGACTTCACACACTGCGCACTCTCACACACACGCCAAGATCTCTTCACACACGCAGACTCACTCTCTCTCTCACACACGCGCGCGCACACCCTGCCTCTCTCTCTCACACACG